>BMAW01109669.1:0-54199 GCA_019974015.1 Nephila pilipes | reverse complement strand
CGTTGTACTACTGATTACAATAGCTAAAGAGTTTCTTTTAACGTTTTATTTATAATTATTAAAGCTTATTAAATAAACTTATATGAATAAAGAAACATTAAATGGAAATTAAATTAAATGGAAGACGAAAATCTTAAGAATATTCAAATCACATATATTAACAAAGGTCTTCTGAGTGAAAACTCTTTAAAAAAGAAAGAAACAAAAACATGGATATTAAATAATTTATATCGCGCTTTCAGACTTTAGATTGAAAAGAGTGGTTAGGCATGGTTTTATGGATCCATGTGTGTATCTCAGCACTACTTTATGTGACTGGCGGATTGAGCCTCATGATGTCGATTGTAACTCGTGGTCATTGCAACTTGCCTATTTGATCTGTCCTGCTCGAAGTTTCGTGGATTTTCAAATTGTCGAAATTTTTCTGGTGCTCTAAAATCTTGTTTGCCCGCAAAATTCGCATTGACTGGCATTTTATTTAGTGTTCTCTTGATCTTCTCGTAGTTACTCTTCAAATTTTTCTGCTAATCTGGCTGGCGAATTTATCGTTGTCTATTTGTCTAAGAAATGTTGTTTGAAATCGGTTGGAGTTTTACGTTTTATTTGATCTGAGATGATCAGTTTTAATTCTTCATTCTTATTTCTTCAAAAGATTCCATTTTTAACACTGATTTCCACTCGTCAAAATATGTAGCAAGTTCGTGATAAGAATCGGTCCAAGTGTGGCTATAAGCTTTTTGATGTATTTTGAATAACTGGCGAAACGTTTCGGCCGTTAATTTGAATTTTTTAGCAGCAGTTCGTATACGTGCCATATTTGTTGGCTATTTCAACTGGTTCACTTATGACGATGCGAGAAATTTTGGAAGATAAGATCCCGATCAGTTCCTAAGAGTCCTAAGAAACTCAAAGTTCATTTGGAATAGTTAAATGTTGACGTTCGAAAAAGATTAAATATAAGCTAATATCTTCTTTTATTTATGGAGAAATTTTGATATTTCCTTGATTAATAATTTTGAACTGTCGGTTTCGTCAACCATTTTGTGTAATTTGAGTTGATTTTCTAGTTTTAATAGCTCTAGCCTAATTTCATTTTTATCTTGACATTGTTTTTCTACAAACTCTTGTTTTCGTTGTGCTTCAGAAAGAGTTTGAAGGAGCAATTTTTCTTCAAATTCTTGTATTCGTTTTGTTTCAGCTAGGACTTTTAGAACACAAATTAAACATAATTTAGATGATTGACGATGATCACACTGACCGTATTCTCGGAAAACGGTTGAGAGGGGAAAAAATGATGATCACAAACTCGAAGAAGCAATTGATGCATGTTGATGATGATGTCCTATTTGTCGTCTCGAAAAACTGTAGTAGTGAATGTAGACGAGACACAAATTTTCTCTGTAGTTGGATGCTCAACAGGATCTTAGCCCTCATATTTCTCGTGGGTCTGTGGTTTCTAGGAATTGGCCATTCTCTCTGTAGAGGTATATGTCCACATTAGAGTCAGCATCTGGGAAATTTTATTGACCTCTAGTCGAGTGTCTAATTCTTTTTTTATAGTCATCTCAGGAAATCTCCCATCAATTTTGAAGGTATCTGTCTGGACAAGACACCACCTGGTGCTTCGGTGTCTAAGTAAGGGTGTTGGTATTTAACAGTTCATTGATGATACTCTCAATTAAATCAATATTTTATTCCTGATTAGATGAAGTAAGACTTACAAGACTTACAATATTACTACGTACATGTGATTTTGGATTAACTACTTTCCTCCAGTTATACAGATGGCTACCCAATTTTAACACATATCGGCAATTGGCATTCGAACGTGCGTTAGAGTTCAGAAACATCGGATGAAGAGAGAAGACGGAGAATAGCAGGGAAGTGGAGATAGAGAACTAAGCATTTCGCGGTTTTGCTCAGGAAAAGGGACGCTGCGTGAGCTATTATATGATGCTGTTTCGTGGTGCTATCTATTGAGTAACTAAGGAATTAATTTTCAATATATTTTAAAATACAGCTAATAATTTGATAATTAGCTGGAAAATTTTACATACACACACACACACACATATATATATATATATATATATAATATACAGAGTGGTCATAAAAAACTTTGCAAACATCTACACTTCTAGCGTCCGTGTCATTTAACCGATCGAGATGAGAATTCAAATATAGTTATTTGGGGGTATGTGCTCACGATTCATGGCAACACAGTGGCTCTCACTGTTACTGTTATAATAACAGAAACTTGAACTTTTCGAATTGCAATGTCTACTTTTTCTCGTCGCAAAACGTTTAACATATGCGTAAACTTTAAATAGCGTTGGAATGGAACTCATATTCCCAAAAACGGACGTGTTATGGACGTACAAGAAATTATTCTTCAAAATTGGAGGAATACTGCAAATGACAGAGACAAGACACCAATCACTGATCACAACACATATCGGACAAAAGAATACATTGTGTTAGTTTGAACATTTTCCACATAAGTGCCATCGCAGGAAATTACGCATTGTATGGGGAGACGATGGACAATAAAACTGAATACAACATGGTATGAAGGATGTTTGTAATTTCATGCTTTATAGAATCTTTTAAATAAGACAATGTTTGCGGATTGCATGTAAACTCTGGGTATTTAATATATACCTAAAACCGGAAATCCATAGAAGGGAGATAGAGGGATTGAAGGGGCCACGGAAAAGGAAATTAGCATGAGATGATGCGATCACCAAAATGATATCCTAGGACCCTGCGAACAGACTTCACTATATGTGTAGGTACACCATCTTGCATGAAAACAGTGTTATTTAGTGCATTCCGCTGATGCATTTCTGGTATTGCATAATTTTGCATCATGGCTGCATTGCGAGAGGTTATTACAAAACCCATTGGTGTCGCTTACTCAAGTAAATTCGGGTATAAAACAACTCTGAAATACTGCTCCACACAGTAACTATGGCGTGAAATAAAAGTACTGGTTTCACAGATTGAGGATTCGTCTCTATCCAATGCATAAATTTTTTTGTATTCACATTGCCATTAAGTAGAAATGCTCCTCGTCCTTCGATACTATGCAAAGTGGCCAGTCATTATCAGCAACATATCGTGTTAAGAATTCATTTCGAAAGTCAAAACGTAATTGTTGGTCCCCCGGCTGCAAGATCTGATTTTTTTTTTGGTATATCCGAAATTCGAGCTGTGCCTCTCGCGTTTTGCATATGTCCTGAAGTCAATGTGGGATACATTTCTGTAACGATATCCTCTGAAACAATTGACCATTCGGATCTTGGTTTAATACAGGTGCAGCTCGTATCTTCGAATTTCTTTACTAAATCAATCAGACCTTGCGGAGTAGATAGCCAAGTCTTTGGAGATGATTTCGGCGATATGCACCTAACGTTTCGGCAGCATTCATCCCATTTAGATAATAAAGTTTTACCAATTCTCCACGAGCTGTTCCAGGCACAGTTATTTCGTCGGTATGTTTGAGTTCCCGCTTGAAGAATTAGCATACCCATCTGGCATTTTATCGGTTTCCTATGCTGAATATATGGCGAACAGAGTTCTGTGAATGGTATCTTATCGCTGTCATAAGCACATTTTCCGCTTGCGCCCACATATCTTGTTTTGTAAGTTGTTTTGTAGGTTGGTTTAGTGTCGGATTAGAGATTATCAAAGGGCTGTTATCTAAGTTCTTGAACTCACTCTTCAGGGTGGTCCAGGCATATGCCATTACAATTTTGTTCCTCCATTGGAGTAATGGCCCCCCCCGCTTTGATACCACCAGAGTTAAAATCTGTAAGGGATCTTGCAGGATGCTGTACTCACGACGGATTTTACATACATCAGGCGTACATAACGCTCTTTTGATGAGAGAGCCTCGAACCCGACCCTTCCATTCTCGAGTCTAACGCTCTTCTTATTAAGCTATAATTGCTGGTGATTTGTTGGTAGTTCTTCAGAACTGTTTGATTTATGTGCATAACATGCCAGTTCTGGGGACATAAATTCATTTCCAAAATTATTTAAGGTTTTAGCATAAGGAGAATATTTTGCGACGGGAAAATGTAGGCATTGCCGATTAAACATTTCAAGTTTCTGATGATGGAACCGTAACCGTGAGAGTCATTTCAATGAAACATTAAAAAAAAGTGTACAGCAATTAATGTTTATCGTGTCCAATAGTTTTTGAGTATTTTAAGTGTTTTCAAGATGGCGGAAACGATGTTGAAGATAATTCATGCTCGCATCGCCCTTCTACGTCAAAAATGAAGGATAATTTCTAAAATATCAGAAAAATAGATTTGATCTGATATTCGGTTAAGTATTCAAGCAATTTCTGAAACTTAAGGAATTGGCGAGGAATCCGTATGGTGAATCTTACAAAAACGGTTTATCATTTAAAAAGTGTGAGCCAAAATAGTGCCTGAAGAACAATGAAGAGCACGCAAAAATGTTTGTAATGACACTTTGAATGCAATTGAAAATGACCCAAATATATTAGAATGGATAATAACGTGTGACGAATCATGGATGTTTATTTA
The DNA here is from genome assembly GCA_019974015.1 of Nephila pilipes. Taxonomy (NCBI): domain Eukaryota; kingdom Metazoa; phylum Arthropoda; class Arachnida; order Araneae; family Nephilidae; genus Nephila; species Nephila pilipes. The sequence goes on along the minus strand of BMAW01109669.1, from coordinate 49,640 downwards.
TGATCCAGAAACGAAAGGCCAATCCAGCCATTGTATCTCCTGATCTCGTTCCTTTTAATGCAGATTTCACTTCAGAAAGCAGATAGAAATCGCATTGCACAAAATCTGATGAATAAGGCGGATGGTTTAACATTAGAATGCTATACTTGGCTAGAAACATCTTGACAGACAATGTAGAATGATTTATCCTTCCACAATTTGGGTCGATTTTTTTTCTTATATTTTTACGGATTTCAGCAGAAAAGTGATTTTGTTGGTAGTAATGTTGATAAATAGTTTGACCATCAGGAACACATTGAAGGTACACAATACCTAAATATCGAAAAGAAAACAATCATCATTGCTTTAAATTTTGATTTACTCATTCGAACATTTTTGGCTTTCGGTAAAGATGTGCTCTTCCAGCGCATTCTTTCATTCAAAAACACGTGAACGCGATAAACATTCATTGTCATACACTTTTTTCAATAAATTTTGTTCCATTTCGATTTTCCTAAGCATCATGTGAAATTCTTTGCTCACTCGTCATTTCTCTGGCGAAACAAAAAAAATTCTTATGCGAAAGAAGGCTATGGTCTTATAGATTTGTTTACAGAATCGATTGGCACTACTTTCAGAAATGAAGGACTCACGCTAAATAGCTGTCGGTTGGCGTTGTTTGATGCATGTGCATTTCTTATGTAGCATCGTCACTGTCGTATACATGCCTCGTAACAACAAACTGAGACAGTAGATTCTAAGTGACTTTTTCGCTATAAAAACACATTACGTTACGGGTGTTATAAATATTCAGTGTATGTGTATTAGAGCTTGATCCGTCAGTATTCCCAAGCGATGTCAAGAAAGCAATAATCCGTACCTAAATGAATCTTTTAATTCACTTATATTACGAATATACCAAAAGGCATTTGGTTGTTGCTAAACTGTTGTAGAAATTGTTTCATTTTAAGTTGCTATTTTGTTCAAGAAAGTCAAAAAGGCACTCAAATTATTATGAGGTTTCTGGAAAATGAGCGAGGGAATTAATTGCCTTAAATCTCAATTTTGTAAGGCATGAAACGAATCAAAACAGCTAAAAGAGTTGAATTTCAAAACATTTAGAATATAGAAACCTCAATGAAAAGGGTAAATTTACAACTAAGCAATCAACAAAGAGAGATATGCGACTAAAAGTACATGAAGTTGAAATATTATGAAACATTTTGCTGGAATTAATACTTTAAAATTGATGTCATATCTCAAACATTTGAACAAAATTTTGGCAGCTTTACTAAATAAGTTATTTATATTTAATAAAAGATAGATCCGACTTGTCCTATATTTTACGTTTGCGAGATATTTTGAAATATATATTAGTATTACTATATTTTGTTAAATATATATACATGATATTAACCAAAATATTTATTAATATATGCTAAGAAATTGAAGTATAATAAAATTCTCATATATAAATAAGCTTTAACATGTTCGCTCCCAGCGTATCACATGAAATACGCTCACATTTGCTCTTCTGTGCCCAGCGTATCACATTTGATACGCTGGGCACAGAAGAGTGAGTGTTTTCTATGGCCCAACGTATCAATAGAGGTACGCTTGATGAGAACGTTTTATTTGATTTTTATAATGTTACTATATGGCGTTACAATACCGCGAAATCTATACAGATAAGTTATTTCGAGTGTTGACCTTTGTGATATGGGCTCTTTAAATGTAATGACATGATTTAAAGGGTGCATTTGCTTTCGGCTCGCTTTTTTCTATCTTGCTTGCTTTTAAGAAGTTGGAATGAGAATTTATGGATGTTTATGAGGGTCAGGGCTTTTAGTAGCAGATGCTCTCAGCTGTTCTCTTCATTCGGTCGGTTTATATTTGTAGCAAGAGTCATGACAAAAAGAAAGTATTTATCTGATACTGAGATTTGCAAACTAATAAATGAATGAATCTGACAGAAATGTAACGATGACTTTAATCCAAATCTGCACATAGACATTAGAGTAAAAAAAAAAAGGACGAAGAAGATATGCCCTTTGCTCAAAATCTTGGTTGAAGCGTCAAAATATGTGTGTAAGACATGTGACGTTGGATTATGCATTGAATTTTTTTTTATACATATACCATACTGCAAAATAAGATTTATTTCTTATATCTATATGTTCCATGTAATGGCACATCATTACACCATGAAATTTATATAACAAATGTAAAAATATTTTGTATCTTCTTAAAAGATATGATTTTTAGAAATTATTTTATGTAAAACATAGAATTTTCGATTAATTTTTTTTCTTTCGTATGTATTAAGTTTAATGTATTTTAAATAATATATGTAAATACCAAAATATTTTAAAGTATAACGGATTTTAGAAGAATTATTTTCATGAATTAGGCCTAATATCTGAAATCGTCTGGGCACAGCGTGACACTCCGCGGCAAGAAGCCGTGGGCCCAGAGAAGCACTTACTTATTCTCCCTCCGATAGCGAAAGGGTTAATGCATAAATATGTAATCTCTGATCAATTTTGAAGTACAGAAATCATTAAAGAACTTTCTGTTTCAAAATATGATTTTTCACAAATTCGTACGAAGTATCACAAAAACATTTTATGATCAACACAAGAAAATTCTACAATTGCGTTATCATATTGTTCTCCTTACTAGAGCTAAAATTTATATGTTTAGTACTTAATAATTTTCACATTTTTTCAGTGGTAGGTATCAATTATTAGTAAATCAATATTACTTAAATTATAAAATTTTTATATTATTTGAACGAGGATCGTTAAATAAATCCCTATACAATCCAAGAGAGGGCACTCGCAGCATCAAAAATTGATTGCTTTTAGTAAGCATCATGACTCACTAGACATCTGTCTATGTCTCAATTATTTCCATCACATAGTTTCATTTTTATTGTTGATTGAAGCAAAATACTTGTGTTTATTTAGAAAAATAAAAAAGCGAGCTTTAGAGTGGTGTATAAACACTTATGTTCAAAACGATTAACATCGAAAGAGTTCAAAGCAGAGTTGGATGAAGTTCATGATACATCTATTCCTGTGTTTTCAAAGTTTTCAAAGCTTTATATTTGTTAAATGAGTTTATAACTAAACTTACACCCAGAAGCGATAAACGTCGCTCGGAACGTCTAGCAGAAGTGACTACTCCCAGAATGATTGACAAAATGCGCAATATGATTATAAGTGACGGACAAATTAAAGTACGCAGAATAGTTAAGACCACTGACATATAGCAAGGTAACTATAGTGTTTTCAACTTGCTCAAAAAACTGAGAGTGAAAATAATCTCGGCAAGAAGGCCCCCGTATTTCCTCTCAGTTAAAAGTAAACGTAATCGAGTGGTTGACTCTGAGGCTATTTTAGCGTTTATTTGTCGAAATCTAGACGTGTTTCGCAGTCGATATCCGACTGTGAACGAAAAGTAGATACACTACTACACTTCAGAGACAAATGAACAGTTAAGGCAATAGGGATTGAAGAAAGTAAAGGCGGTGAAATTGGCCGGCAAGGTGATGACCATAGTTTTTTGGGATTAATGCGGAATTCTCTACTCTGATTTCTTGGAGGAAAAAACAATAACTGGAGACTATTATGCGTTGTTATTGCACAGGTTGCGGGAAGAAATCAAGGAAATGTTTCCTGATTGAAAAAATATATTATCTTCCATTAAGACAATGCACACCTGCAATTGTAAGGTTTACACCTGTACAATTTCGATGTCAAAATAATGGAATTAAAGTTCGAATGATTACAGCAATCACCGTATTAACCGGATTTGGCCCCAGTAATTTTTTTTTATTTCCAAACTTATAAGAAATCGGCTCAGCGGTAAACGGTTCACGTCGAATGAAGAGGTCATCACCCAAAAAGATGCCTATTTTGAGGATCTTACTTTTCAGATGTCTGAAAAAATTTGGAGAATTACTTAGAAAAGTGTAAGGCGATAAAAGAATGATGTTGAATAATAAAATAAAATATACCTAAAATAATTTGTTTTGGTATCTTTTTCAAAGGTCTTATAGAATGAACTTTGCAAAATGTCTTAAAAATTGAAAACTTGGTTCAGTATATTTAGCTGTAATATATTTTAAGCATTCAGTTGTAATATGACACGTAAATTATACATTTTTAAGCAAACACTTTTTTTCGATTTTGCACGTAAACCAATGTACCATTAAATAAATGAAAACAAAGTGTTATCATAGAGCATTATATTATACATTATTCATATTTTTATGAATATTTAAGATTATGTTATTAGAGTACAAACTATAAACTTTTACATAACAGAAAGTATTTTTTTCAATGAAATTTTTTAAAAAAATTTCATTGACGGCTCCAAGGAAGAAAACAAGGCAGATTTATTTTTCAATATATAACCATACGACCCCTTAATTCTTCTTTTAAAAAGGTGAAATTCTGAAATGAAAAATAATATTGATTTATCATATTACAAATGAGAATATTCACCGCTAAAATTTTTATTTTTATTCTTAATCCAAAGGGAAAGCGAGCTGTGTCTTAGGCATTTTTATGAAGGATTTTCATGTTACTTAATTCGTATACAATTTTATAATTTTATCATAAGCTTAATCGTACGATTTATTGTTTCAATATTACTTCAAACAGAAAGAGAAAAAATTTCTGTTAGACATTTTTTATTACATCTCTGAATTATTAAATACGAAATATATGAGTACCGATTATTATTCTCTCTCTTTTCTTTTACGTACTACAAATGTTCATGCCTTGTGATGCCATAATATTTCTATTTTCATGCAATACTTCAGGGGGGAGTGGAAAACATTCAGAAGTTCTTGAATTTATGCGATAAAAAACAGTACATTTTTTTCTGTAAATGAAAACATAATAATTTATGATAAAATAAAAGGACATAATATTTCTTCTGACTATATCCCCCGGTTTAAAAACCAACTGGGCAACCCAACGGAAATAATAATTTATCAACAAACGGAACATTTAAAAGAAATTAAAATTAACAAAAATAATTACTGACGATCTGAACAGCAGAAAGTAAGGATGGGAATCGGAGTCAAAAGTATAAGTTGAGATTGAAGCTGCTCATTACATATCCGATGCAGAAGGACTTGAATTCATTTTTTACTGCTGTTCGTTCACACTTGGTAAGATCACTTCCCCACAACTGCCGATTCACATTCACAGTGGTCAAAGTGATAAGATCACAAGACGCCACAATACTTCCTATTGAAGCCGAAGGTTGTTTATGACCTTACCAAAGGATCCATCCGGAATCCAGTGACCGGAGCGATGCAACTTTCAAAAGTTACCAATATGAAAGTGGAATGCCCAGCAAATGGCCTCAAAGAAATCCAAGCCAAGGACAAAATGTTATTCAATAGTCCAGATCAAAGCTACAAGGAAATACACTGGGGACGATGATGGCTGAATTTGAGTTTCTAACACATTGCATGTATGAGGAGCTGCACTGTAAAAGATAAAGTTCGGTTTTGAGCGTCCAGCAAAATACTACAAAAACTATCTGATAAGCAGCTCTATGGACGAAGAATTGGGGGATTATAGACCCCAGAACAATGTTACAGAGAATCCTGCGTACTGAAGAAAATGAAAGAGTATCCAACATCCAGAATAATGCTGCTGAGCATTCTGCACAGCTGCCCTGAAGACGAGAAATCTTGAGAGTTAAGATATCAGCAAACGATTCAGGCCGAAGGCAGTAGATTTCAATCGTCTGTGGAAAGAATTTAATCCTGACTAGCCAAATAGAAGATTCAGTAAAGGTATTAGTTGCTTATAGATAGCAATCAGATCTCATAAGAGATCGTTGATCCAGTCAATTGTTGCTTAGAGAGCAAGAGGCAATCTATGATACTAGAATATAGTGTAGATCTTCTAATATTGTCTCATCTTTCTCCAAACCATCCCAAAGGCACACAACTGGATTTATGTCTTGGCTTATAGATGGTTATTTTATGACAGTGAAGTCAGACAAATACTCATCCATCCAAGTGGACCTCTGATAGGTACAGTTGTCTTAAGGAAATATTCCATTTCCAAGTAGATGACAATATAACATTAATGGATGGATGTGATCTCACAGTAACTCTAAGTTCCAAATCGCATTGAGGAAAATTAAAATTTCAAATGATCAAATCAAAATTTGACTATTGTCGAGTCAAGCTGTCACCACCGGTGAGACCTGAAATCATTATTAGGCACCCGGATTTATTATCAAGCAAAAGTCAAAACGTTCAGTTTCTCCTGGTAAATCTTTTCCCAAAAAAGACGAATATGATCTGAGGGACCTGAAAAGCTATGGCGACTACTTTTTGAGGTGCGAAAGGTGTCATGACCTTGAATACGAGTAACTGAAACTTAGATAGCTGTCAAGTGAGTCTTTATGCTTGATAAAAACAAACCAATTTCGTTATTTTAAGCACCATCTCTTAGAACTTCTGAGGACTTAACTGAAAGACCTTCGTAAAATCAATGGAATATATTATTCCACTTTGTGAATAATATTTTCAAAAGTACTACAAATTATTTTTTCAACCTGCATTATATAATTTTCCTCAGTTGGTCTGAAAACTTGCTTCTTTCTATTTTTAACTTTGGCCTCTTATACTTAATATATTACAAAATTGCTCAATTGCAAATTCTTTCCTAGTTCATGTATAATAAATAAGTTCGAAGGTCATTGAAAAAGTCCTTAGGAATTCCAGGACATAGTACTCGTAGCATAGAAAATGGTTTGTTAGCATTATTACTCACTAGATAGTTGTCTCACTTAAACGTGTTTGTGACTAAGACGTCTTCATCACATCAAAATGTTTTCGTCATAACTTTTGCATCTGATGATTTTCCCTTCTTTTGAGAAAGTTCACCGTAAACAAATCATTGTTTTGAGTTTTGCTTGGTTACCGGTGTGTAACGTCGAATCCATCTTTCATCATCGTTGACAACTTAAATGATGTCAACATCTCGATGCGGCAGCAATTAAAACTAACTTATGAATAATGTCAAATCTGTTTAGGCTTTATTTAACAGATGACAGCACCCAATGGTACCGACAATTTATCTTAATGATGCCATCTGTCATCAAATACAAGCACTCTTAGAGCTACCCTTGTAGACTGAAAAAGTTTGAATTATCTTATGAGTACTATTTTAAATTAAGAATGATTGCTGGGAAAAAGTACAGTATCTCTAAGTTTTCATTTATTTTGTTCATCTAGCGAAGAATAAAATGAAGAGCAAAAACTAAATTCAAAATGCAAGAAAGTAACGGAATTTGTGACAAAGCACTGAATTTTTTAAGCTGTAATTATCTTTAAAATTATTGATTCAGAGAACTATGTTTATAATAATCAAATTGTTTTATAATGTTTATTGAGCAGTAATGCGTCGGTGAGTAATAAAAATATGTCTTTTATCTAGTGCCCTTTCTGAAAAGTAATTTTCCGATATTCCGTTCGATGGTTGTTATTTTTTCTGTGCTTCTTCAAGATTTATATTTTCAAAAAACTATCGAAAGATTAATGTATGCATAAAAAATTTAATTGAAATTGAAAATTCAGTCTCTAGTCAATCCAGTCTTCTGTATTAATACTATTTTAGATATCAAATAAATTTTTCAAACTACAAATATGTTCTCTTACAACAACAAAGAAAAAAGTTTACCAAAAGTCCTTAGTGACTTTTTTGATTATAACTGAAATAATAATAATAATAATTTAAGATAAAAAGGAGACTGGAATTTTTAGATATCGCTATACATAATAATTATTTTCAAAAAAAGGTAGGAAAATTTATTTCATTTTAGTTTTTTTATTGAATTCTTAAAGAATACCCATTAAATATTAAATTTCTTACTTTCAATCTGATTATATTTAAACATTGCTTTTAATAAATCGAATAATTCTATTTATTACAGAAGTATGTGTTATTGGAATTTGTGTTTGAGTTAATAATATGTGCAAGCTTAACAATTCTTATTAGTATGAATGCTTTAGTGAGATTTAAGCAAATCGTTGGAATAGGTATTTAAAAGTATTGTTTTGAGTAGTTTCTGAATCAAATAAATTATAAATCTATACAGATATTGAATTCAATTTTCATTAAAATATCTCTCGCTCTGAAATCAGAATACCAGTAAATAAAATATTTAATTGTAAGAAAATATTTATTTTTAAATGTATAGTTTAATTGCAATATAAGAAAAATACTGATTCCTTTAGACTATTTGTCAGTTTATATCTATCTTTTTTTGCTTTTTATAATTAAATGCTAGATATTGTTCTTAGCATTTCTAGCTTTCACCCATTCAACTATCATTCTACTAAACATCAGTTAGAGGATTTATAAAAAATCATCAATTAGGGAATTTATGAAAAAACTTTTTTTTACATGCATAAATATGATGTATATTATTTTATTTTGTACTGTAAAATTTTCTTTCTTCCTCATTAAAAATATATATTTGCAGTAAATAAAAAGATATATACTTATCACATATTTATTCATTGAATGAATTTTGAAATTCATTGCATGAACATAAAAATTTAAAATAAAAATGATTTCATGAAGATTAACTACATTTTTTTAAAATCTCCATAAAGAGTATGCATTTCTTCTGAAACAAATTTTATTTTATACTTTGCTTTTGAAGCATTTTACTTATAATGAAATATACCATCTTAATGAGAATTGTAACACTTTCTGTTAAAAACAAATTGTCTTAGAAGTATTAAATATATATTAGTTAGTTTCAGCAAACATGTATGAATTTTATAAATACTTCGATGCTACAAAAACTAAAATTCCTACTCCTTCTATCAATATTTTATTATACTTTAAAAAAATGTTGGTTGAGAATTGTTAATAAAAAGATTACTTAGGCAAAAATATTTGTTCATGGTGAAATAAAAATGACTTTATTACGGAACAAAAATCATTACTTATTAGCAAATAATTTGTTTTCCATTGTGACTCGTTTCCTGAAGCTCTTTTTACTTCATACATATTTATATATAAGAAAAACTATTTTTAAGATGGTTAGAGCATATATTTTTGTCCTTTAAGTACATACAAAAATCATTCGTTATATATTCAACATTTTAGTAAAAATATATAATGGGGTGGGGGTTTAAAATTGAAAAACAATTCTTGAGATGTTTTACAAATATTATGAATCTTATTACATATTTATTTCATTGATATGTTAGACAAAATTATTCGTATCATCCTGAGAGTATTAAATTAAAATGAATTTCTCAAAATTAATTAAATTTTTATCACCCAGTAAATCAAAATAGTTTTTTTGTTTTTTTAAAATTCAAGTAAATATAATATCATAATATTTTTAACGGCTTATACATTAATATGTTTGCGTACGTGAGAGGTGAAAACGCAAAATAAAGAAACCCAGATTTTTTCAAGATGTAAGTTTTAAGTTAATTTCTAATTGTTTTGCAAGGAATTAAATTTCCGATTATTCTGCTTTGATTTTAAATCTCCTGTTTGATTTTCACAAAATATGTAGGAAAACCTCATCTCTCACCCACCCACCCCATTTGGAGTTCACCAATAGACTGTTACAGATATGACCACTTACCTCCATCCAGAGGGGATAAACCACAGAATTCAAGTGTTCCCGATGCGTGCCACATGTAAAATAGGTCTCCCACAGGAGTTTGGGTGGAAAGAAAGGAAGCAACACCAAAGATTGGCCGGATGAAAGATTGGATCAGTTGTAAAACCGATGAGGCTCATTGTTTTTTTTTTAAGAACATCCTTTCATATTATGTAGAACTCACATAAAAATGTGGAATATTTTTATCTAATATTTTAATTTTAAGTTTATTTCTAATCCAAAACTGTATCAATTTTTTTTACTACTTCTAAATTTTTTGAATGATTCTTTTTTCTTTTATTTGTTTCTCTGATTTGTTTATTTTCTGTTCATAATTAATCGCTAATTCTTGTGTGTACATACGATATGTTTCAAAAGTAGCGATGATGTAATATTTTATGCTTTCTAGGTAATTTACTTACAGTTGTATGTATATATTTCTTAATTTTTCAAAAGTTTCCGGTTTACATTTTTATCATTTAAATCATTGGACGTTACAGTTACAAACTATCTTTATATACTCTTTTAAAAATTAGTTTTTTTGTCTGTTGTAAGTAAAAATTAGTTATATTGTCATTGTGTTACAGTTATAGTATATCAAGATCGCCTAGGAGGGTATTAATTTGAATTTCAAGAGATGTGTTATGCTGTTATTTTCTTAAAAAGGAAGAAAGGGGCGTTTTTGTATATACTGCATGTATAGAGAGTTGGGTTGAATAAAGATGTTTCACAAATAGCTTTCCTAATTTAATGGCTTAACTGGAGCTTATAATCCGTTAATCATTTCTCTACGTCATTCGTTACCTCCCGTATAGCTAGGGCCGGATAACTTTTTCGCCACTGTCTCTCCAGAATTGGATAGTTTTCGTTACTAAGCCAAAATGAACGTAATGAATGAAAAATCAATGCCTAAATAAAATATTCTTATTTTGCATATTTTTTTAGTATTTGCTTACTTTTTAATGTCTTTTGACATTATTATAAGTTTAATTCCATATCAAGATCACTTATGTAAGGTATTATCGAAATCTAATTCTTTCTTTCCACAATTACAAAGTCGAGGTAGTCTATGGTCATCGTCATGAACTCGTGGCCGGTGTTGTTTTCATTGAGCGGTAGATTCGAGTCCTGATACCACTAAAGACCCACCGTGTTGTGGGGATGACACACGTTAAACCTGGTTGAGGTCCTAAGTAGTAGATTTTGGCGTTGTGTCGATGTTTGTAGAGAGAGATGTCAGCTCTGGTATCTTCCTCGTCACTTGACCGAGGTTCAAAATTATGAGGTCATCGCCAGTAGCTTTCTTGTTGATTTAAATGCAACGTAAAAAAACTACATCACATCAAATGTATATTAATAAACCTCATTTAATGATGTGTTTTTTTCAGATTCGTAGACAGACATGAAATTATCGATTATTTTATTCAAAACTGGTTCACTTTTTTCTTTTTTTTTTCCTTAATCACTTCTGAATTTTTTTTTAATATAACGATCACGACTTATTATTCTGTTAAAATTGACGTTATAGTTATGAGATTCGAAAAATTTTGACACTGGTTTTTTCATAATATCCATTAAAATTGTTAGAACAACAAAAAAAACCAACAATTTCATCTAATGTTACTGGAAAATAGTTCGTAGAAGATGAGCCTGTAACATCCTCTGAATATTTGGGCATTTAATGCGAGTTATTCTCTTCAGCAATTAATGTAATTACTATATCATCGAAGAAACACCAGATAAATAAATTTATTCTTCCGATGAATTATCTGCTTTGAGTCCAGACAGGGGTTTGAATAGTAATTGCGCACATTTTCTTGCAACGGATAACCATGAGATATTGTCTATCGACGGCATGTAAATATTTAAAATGTGTTCCATATCACTAAACTAGTGGTTTCACTGATTATCAATAGAATAATTAGAATATGTCACAGTATCACTTTCTTTACTCTAATAGTTTGTTCCATAATCTTTATCTTAAATATTTGGCATAATTTCGGTAAGTACAGCTTCAGTTACAAATGCTCCAATCTTCGGCATTGTAACACTTCTAAGAAAAATTTCACACTCATGTGTTCAGAAATAGCCCACAGCCAGCAAAAACAAAACTCCCCCCTCAAATATCACGTTCTAACATCTAAAGAGCTACCAGGAATGCTGCAAGTCGAGGATATGCTGTCCCCCTTATGTTTATATTATCAAAATCCAATTTCATGTGAGTCATCTTTGTCTTACCTCAATTCGAAGGTCGAATCTTCATGTATACATGTATATTAAATCTCATAGGTATGTAAAGCTATCAGTTTTGTGATTTTTAAGTGGCAAAAACTATTAGTTTTTAAATCATTCTAAGACTCTGACATGTATATTTGATGGCTGTGAGTGAACAAAAATAAAGTTCTGTCACAATTGTATAGCATCCGAGAGATGAATGCGTTTCATGCTGGCACGGATACATGATAATCGTTCCAAAAGGATTAAGAGTTTGCTTAATTTTATTCCCAGTACCAGAAGAGTAAGATCTCATGTTCTTAGATTTCGAATTGACATCTCATTACGACCGGAGAAATACAAGTGTTAATAATAACGAATTTAGGTAATTCTGATTAATATTATTAATTAGGTAATTAGGTATGTGCAAGTATCGAAAGGGGGGGACTGAATACTGAGCTGGTATCTTACACTCTTCTCTCTTTCATTGCACCACAAAAAAACATTACCGCTCATTCTCTTTTAAATGCCAGCATCCTTCTCCCATAATTTGAGAAAATCAGATTTAAAATAATTACATACCATACTTGAGAATTACGACTAAAGTGTTGATATACCATTATCAGGGAAGCAGTTAGAAAACTGATTCAGTGTACGTATGTTTGAATTTTTGTTTGGATGTTGAAATTTTCAAAGTCCTTTCTGAAACGCAAAATCTGGTTACATCAAAATAAAACAGTTTCATAATTTGAATATTTTATGAATTAGAGTGTTTCAAATGTATTATATAAAGATAAATCCGAAAATAATAATATATTTTTGTCTAAGACATATATCATTTTATGCTTAAACTAAATGTTTATTTAAATGTTGTCAAGGAAAATTTGTATCTAAGAATTTTAACTATAATTGCATCAGAATCTTTCATTTAGGTTCTCCAACAGCCTTCTCCCATAACTTGAGAGTATCAGATTTAAAATAATTACATACCATACGACATAATACAATACGAATTACGACATAAAGTGTTGATATACCATTATCAGGGGAGCAAGAAACCCAAGCCCAATAGCCCAAGAAATTAGCAAGGTAAATGAAAAATTGACATACTTTCAATGTTGTTTGATTTAAAAAATGACGATGAGTTATACAGTTTTTTTGTATTGATTTTTCTATGCTACCAAATAAATAAAGAAAAAATTATAAGAATTTCATGTTCAAGCAGACAAGCATCGAGCTAAAATAATTTTGCTATTAAAATTGTCCACTGGTTTTAATGTTTAAAATAGCCAAGATATTAGACATGTGTAAGTGTTTAGTGATATTATTCATTATTATGAAAAAAGGTTTGAAACTAAGTGATTTATTCATGTCATAAAAGTATCAACAATTATGTATCTATCCAAAATAAAATTACAACGAATAATAAATAACCGAATTATATAATTTTCATTTGCTATATTAACCTCAAAAATGTATTACCACATATAATTTAGGACATGAATAAATTAGTTTCTCTAATTGTATAGTAGCTGTTCTGAGGTATAAATGGTTGATTGACATTATCAGAATTTAGGTAAACTTAGTAGAAAACTGTTTCACAACACACACACGCACACACACACACACACACATATATATATATATATATATATATAAAACGTCAAAACATTAATGTTAAAATAAGGTATACTTTTTATTTGAGTACAATTTTTGTATAGCTTCAAAATTTACATGAATCCTACCATGCCTGGAAATATCAGTGTATAAATAAAATCTTGGCTTTTTTATGACTGTACAATTTATCAGATTAGAAAGTACAATAATAGAAATCCAAAGCTTTGTTTCTACATTTTTTATAATATCTTATATATTTACATCCTGAGACCTCTTTTTCTTATATATTGAAAGATCTTGTTATTTAAACTTAGAAATTTCTCTGTGAGATTTCTAAACCTACATATTTAACAGATTAAAACATTATCTTCTAATTGTAAATAGGAAAACATATTTTCGGCTCTATATCTAGAAAACATTTTAACTTAAAATATTCAATTTATTCTTATATAGGCCTATTGCAAAGAGAATACTATAAGCAGTCTTTGGTATTTTTCAATCATTGTTTTTTTTTTTTTTTCAAATAAATTATCTTTACACTTAAACTGTAACATTCACTCCGTAATTTCAAAGTAGACAGATAATACAAATCTGATAGTATTTCAGAAAACATATGCTAAAGTTCGATGTATGTTTTTTGAAGTGATCGTTTTGAATACCTATAACATAAAGCATAAGAAATCATCGTTTTGAATACCTATGAATACAAATTAAATATTCCTTGCTATTAATCATAAACAGCATTATTTTTAGTTGAATTTGAAACATTAATTGAGTAATGGAGTTATTTGAAAAGAGTGAATATCTTAGAACATTTCAAATATTGATTCAAACGCTAAACTAATGAAAAGAGTCATTAGAACAGACATGTTTTCAAATATGGCCTAGTAAAGAGTAATTTACACTCGTAAAAATTAAGTCAAAAGAATTCGTAATTACTCTAATCGATTTCCTTTATAGTAATGGATCATAATTATTTTAAATTTAGTGGGAAAATTAAAAAAAACTGTTAAATAACTAATTATTGATTTGTAAAAATAAAATAAAAAAAATTAAATATAAATTTGAGAAACTCCTTTTGCTACAACAGAATTTTGAACTTTATTAAATACGATCAATAGGTTTTATTTTAAAATATATGTATTTCATTATATCTGCTTCCAAAAGAATATCTTTACTATTTATATTTACGAGATGAGTTTAATAATGTCTTATCTTCCAGAATTTTGATCAGCAAATTGTGGTCCCATTTCATCTTTTCTCTCAAATGAAATAACAAAGTATAATCAATTATTTTATTAACTTGAATAAAACTGAACAGTAAATATTTAATCTTAAATTCATATAGTGTGGAGAGATGTTTACATCTGTTTCCCGGATTTAAATTAAATACACAAGATTGCTCAAAATAAAATTTCGAAAGACAACACTGTGAATTAAATCCCAAATAAAACGAATTCTCTAATTTTTATTCATGTTTAAAATCTTATATTTGTCTATCTATTTAAAATATTTATATTTTATCTAACAAAACAGGACCTTTATGAGAACCCACTATTAGTTACTGACTTTCTGAGAATGAACGACATCACTTGATCTACCTTGGCTAGACATGGAGATGAGCAGCAACAACAACATATTTTTCTATTTTCTAACTAACTGTTAAGTTTTCTTAACTTTTAATAAAAGCCTGAATTTTGTAAAGATGAAATTAATTTTGCAATATTTTTAGGATTAAAAACTGCGGAAATTCTTACAACTTCAGCTTCATAGGAATGTACAAATATTTATCTTAATATGAAATTTTAGTTCAAAAATGTTTACATTGATTACAAAAAGATAAATTTATTGGATATGAAAATATACAGCAAAAATTGTACATAATTTCATCTTATACAATAATTAAAGCGTTGAAAATTTTAGAAATATTGAATCCCTCAATATAAATCAAGAAATTCTACAAGTACATACCATTGAATACATATTTAATTAAATTAATTTAGAAATCTAGCTTTGTTTCCTTCATGTAAAAGGTATTGGAAATGAAATTAAAAGCATTAATGTTTAATGTAATTAAATTTTTAAAGTTTTTTTTCCGTGTTTTAATGTTCAAATATATGTATACATAACGCATTACAAACAAACTTCCTGATATCTTCTGCTTGATTGTATCATAAGAAAAGCTTGTAAAAATACCTGATACCAGCAATGTTTGATTTCATATACACAAATACCACTATCCCACACAATAGTGGAATGTGGTCTCCCATCAATGCACAGAATGTATGCTTACTATAACGCTCGTGACCTTAGTCAATGGTTTGTCGCGGGCCCTTTCATCTAACTTTTTTTACATCAAACCTTGGTACAATCTAACAGCATTTAAGAAATTTTTAATGTAACATTTATTACTATGAGAGATTTTAACATGCGCATTTTATATAATTATTTAACATATTTTCTAAATTATTCATTTTTCATAACATACTAGAAAGTACCTGAAAATAACATGTTAATAATCCCATTATCAGAGTTATAAATGCAGCAACAAATCTAATAAACTGATAATGAGTTAATAGTGCATAATATCGTTGAAAAACATTAATTCAATCAATAGTTTTTTTCAGAATGTGTAAAATACATTTGTTTTAAAATAATTGTGAATAGAAAATTAGTTTAGTAAAAAATTTCTAAAGAATTTAATGTCTTTTTCTCTTCATCACAAAATAATTCATTTATTTATTACTAGAGACTTACAAGCATAAATTATTTTTATATTTAACAATTTTATTGAATTGAAATTGCTCTTAATAATATATAATTCAGTAAAAATATAATTAGTGTTGAAACAGCAAAAAAATTTGTTACCAGTGAGTTTTTCTTGAATAAAGACACGAACGAAATAATTAAAAGTATTATTAATAACAAATTAATCAAACAGTAGATTAAATTTAGTAACAAATTAAATATAATAATACCTTTGAAATAATCAACAAAATGACTCTATACTTAAAAACAACAGTATAACTAAAAATGAGTTCCTTATATTATACGTTATTCTTTTAAAACAATACTTTACTCTTAGAAGGGCTCTGATTTCTTTATCGTTCTCGACATTGATATCAAAACTGTATTCAATGTAGTTTTTCGATTTATTTCCAAGACATATTTTTAAAAACAGTATAGTATAAAACACATACACAAAATATCTCTTTATAGTTATCATCTTCTAATAGAACCCAATAAGCATTCGTGCTATCCTTCCAAATGAAAAAAAAATCGATCTTCTGATATCAATTTCCCATGCTTCGGATTTCAAAAAAGAATATATATATAGTCATATTACTTTCAATACCAATAGTAAACCTTTGCTCCTGTCTTAAAATCAATATTCGCCTGACTCTTAAGACCGAGAAACCGTTATGTCAAAGGGATTGGATAAATATTTCATAAATGCAAAAATAAAAGAAGAAATCCTCGATAAAATATAGACAAATTTGTTTCGAAAAAGAGAAAATCGAGTAAATTTGATTATTTAGTACAGCCTAATTAAGATGCAGCTCGAATGAAATCTGAATTATAAAATTGTTTTTTTATTGAATTGCATTATGCAGCAGTAATAGTTTATTTTTAAAGAAAAAATATCTGTATGATTATTGTAACTTTCAGTTAAATAAATTCTCCATTTATTTCTAAAATTAGTAATTCATTTTTCCGAAAAAGATATGGTTATCATCTGAAGAAATTGAAATATCAAATAAATACACAGTGACAAAAATTAAGTGTGCAAAGGAAAATATTGATTTCTGTAAGCCAATCTGAATTGAAGAATTCGATTGCGCTAAAGAGGTAGATAGAAGTTGGCAAAAATGTTATGTAACAGCCAGAAACAGTGGCTGTGAAAACACCAACAATATAAAGAGTTACAGAAATTACAAGTTCGTGCTGATAAAGATTAGTGCTTTGCTACATAGAATAAATGTATTTCTATAGTTTCCAAGAGACTAATGTAATGTTTTGAATTCTGTCGGACGCATTGAAGCAGTAGAATTAATCACAGAAGTTGCTCTTTTTTTCGACATTCAACATTCCATCATTTCGCGATTATAGAGGCAATTTTAAAGAAACCAAACCTTGTCCGAAAACCTCGGTAGGTCGCCTAAATGTTACGATCCCTGCGTAAATAGAAGTGTTGTTTACTCAAATTATTGCGCGACAGGTATTTTATATATTATTACTTAGAGTCGCAAAGTGATTAAAACATTTCTTTAGTTGTATATAATTTTTAATAAATCACAATAAAATACTAGAAAAATGAGAATTGCATTTCTCTTTCAATTATTCTTCCAAGTACCTATATATAGTTCCAAAATACATATAAGTTATCTTTTTTTTTTTACATTTATCCTCTTCAAAATGTTTTAAATTACGTTTCGGTGCTTTTTTGTTTGTCCAATATGATTTACAATATATGCGAGGTATATTTATTTATTTATTTATTTTAGTACTTGATAAATACATATTTCTTTATTAAACGTTTGTTTATTTAAGTCGAACCAGATGCAACTCGAGAACTATTGGTGACGGGAAATATAATTTTGAAAGAAAGCTTGTGGCGCAAACGATATCCCAGGAAAAACTCTACTCTTCTAACTAGTATAGAGAGAACTTACAGGTCCCATATATTATACCCCTTCTAAATGACGGATTTTAAAAGAACAAGATCTAATCCCGGCATAATCGGTTTGGGCTTGGTTACTATACAAGTTTAATTATTTCTCTTTCAGCTGTTCCATTTTTTTTTTAACCAGAGTGTATGATATTGAAAGTATCAGTCTTCAATTCTTAATGCTATTGACTAAATAACCCATTTACTTAATTAATTTAAATAGAATAAATATGTTGCAAATCTGAACCGGTTTTTTTTTTTACTTTTTTAGTAAAATAAGATCTATAATGCTAATAATAAGGCAAATTTTAGCTGTAAATAAGCCTTTATCTCACAACGGAAATGTTTCTGTAATTCTTGTTCATAATTGGAAAGGTAAATCAACAAAATGAGTCACATGTTTATCCCAGGTCTGTTCCTAAATCTTCCAAGATTGTAGAAGAGCTCCTTGTCCAATAAATAAGGCATTTCTCCCCCAAAGCGCTCCGACTGAACATACTGTCTTATTATGTACTCACCAATGATTCCTATCAAAACATTAATAAAAATACATTGCTGAAACATTTATGGATAAGCAAAATGTGTGTTACGAATACACTTTTACTGGTAATTATAAATACTTTGTCAGGAAAATATACCCACAAGTGAAAAGTATATTTCCTACAACATTTGTATGAACCATGGTGCAAAAGCAAAGCCCACATGAATTCATGAATTAATAATCCTTTGAAAACCTGTTTTTGGATTCGTAGAGCATGGTAATAATTTATTCTTTAGCACCCACATCATGTAGAGAGTAAAATACCAAGAATACGTCTCCCAGATCGTATGCCTGCACTTATCTGAACTATTAGTGCATTCAAAATGATATCATGCATAACAAAGACAGGCCGCCATGTACGACTTGTATTTCACTAGGAAGAGAAACAGGCAGCTTCCAAAGCAAGCGTACAAATCTTGGTAAAATTGGTAAAAAATCTTTGGAAAAATTTTTATCACATCCTCATACATATGCAAATCGCAATTGTAATGCCTCACTTCTATCGTCGTACGCAGCTCACTGGATAAAATAAGTACCATCATTTACCGTTATTAGTAAGCTTCTTTGATGTCACGTACACATTACAAAAGTAATAACTATTCAGCATTTGAAAATACTCATAAGTCAGGTAGAATCAGATTTTATTCATTATGAAAACACTTTCTATGTGTGCAAGTTTTATTTCAAATCTTCTTCAGATAATTTCCGCTTGCATGCTCTTCATTTCCATGGAACTCAGGGCAAAAAAAATTTAAAGTTTACACAGTGACAAATTCCTAACATTCCAACAACTTGGTTTTATTTTCTGCCATAATTTGTATGGCATTTATTAGTGCATCTTGGAAAAGTAAGAAATACCTTTTTGAAGTCCCGTATGTAATCAAACACTAAAATTAAATTCTGTGTTATTGTAGTAGGAAGATTCATAATTTCTTGCATCTTGTTTTGCTTTCTTTCCTCCTTTTTTATTTCATTGAGTCTCAATTCATATATTCATCTCTCTCTCTCTCTCTATCTCTCTCTCTCTCTCTATATATATATATATATATATATATATATATATATATATATATATATACTGAAAATTTATGAAAAGATAATTTAAAAAGACAAAAATCTAGAAAGAAATGTAAAAATGAAAGAAAAAATAAATGAAAATATGGAACCCAGCAAGTCAAAAAGCAATTTCAGGCTGAGGACCGAATAAGCGGGGTTAAACTAGTTTAATGGTACCAACCTTCCCCCTTTGCGACTTGATAGGATGAATTGGGAAATCCAAATTACAAAAGAGTTCAATGATTAAAAGATGCAAAAAAGTTCAGCGATAAAATGTACAAAAGTAAAATCTATAATTCTTGGTAGCTGAATTGGAAAATCCAATTACAAAAGAGTTCAATGATTAAAAGATGCAAAAAAGTTCAGCTATTAAATCTACAAAAATAAAATCTATAATTCTCAAAATTATCAACAAATCAAAATATAAAAATTACTTACAAAAAATTCAAAGAAATGAAGATTCAAATATGTGAGTAGTAAGACGGAATTTTCTTTAAGCTTCAAGATGGATTTAAGATACTTAAAATGAAAAAAATATAACCCGTCATCACCATATAAATTGAAAAAAGATTTAAATCATTGTTTGATTGGTAATAAAATGTAAAAGGATGCAAACTATTGGTTGGTAATAAGTTGTATGGTAAAGGAGTATAATGGTCCAGAGAGTGAGTAAAAATATAAGCTGTGTAAATGTAAATAAATAAATAAATTCTTTACTGCTAGACCACTAACAAGCCAACTTTGTAGACCTATTGTTGTGTGATGGATTTGTAGAAACACAATAAGGCCAACAGCTCAAGTCATATATATGACAATCCAAGAATATCTCCAAAGCTAAATCCATACCATTTATTGAAAAAATAAATATTTAATGAAATCATAAAAGTGCGAATTAATATTCATACGAATCATATAAAAATTTACTTAAAATATTTAAGCAAAATAAATATTTAAAATAAAACCCCCCAAAAATCAAAACAAACTATTAAAGAACCATACAACATAAAAGAAAGTAAAGTGACAAAAAGTAAACTTTGAAAATTGGAAAAAATATAATTAATATTGTTCTGTGATCTGAAATGGATTAATGTGCTTTTATACTGGTAATTACTGATCAACCTATCACACTTCAGTGAATTATATCATAAAAAAAATCTGAGAATCAACCAGAGAAAATAGAAGATAATCACAGTAAACATCTTCAATTTCACTGCAAAAAAATTATACTTTATAATCATGTAATTTATTACAAAAAGAATTAAAAATCTAAATCAAAAGAGTAAATTTAACTAAACTAAATTAAATTAAAAATTAAGCATTCCAAAACAAAATGTGAAATAAAACCAATGACACATCAACAGAATAATGTGTCGAAATTTTTAAAGAGGACAAAACTATATATATATAACCTGATTTATACTTGTTGAAGTTAATTGCTAATGCTGTGTTTACTTTCCTTTAGTAGTAAATTTGAAGCTTTATTTATTTACGTTTATTTCTGTATTACACTCTTTTTTATTTGTTAAATGCAAATTCTTAACAATCGAATTCGGTATTGCAATGATTTGCTTTAATCTGCTCCTTCGAAAATATCTCAATCACGACAGTTCTGATACTTTTCTTTCAAAAGGGAATTCTTAGAAAATAAATGATTCTTTTCTTAAAAATATATTTTGAACAAATAATCGTTTCTCTCTTAAATAAAAGAAAGTTATCTTTCGGTTACTATTTTTTAGTACATGATATCAAGTTCAAACTGATTTATGGCTTGGTGTTCATAATGTCAAAGCTTAACAAGAGCCAAAATGAAAGTTTTTGTCCTAATGTAATTTCGTTTTTAGAGGAAGGGAAGAAAGATAAACACGTTTCAGCTTAACAGTTACTGTCGGAAAAGAAACATTTATATTGATTCTACCCTAAAGGAGCTCTTTCAGACAGTAGAGATTTCCTTTATATTCAGTTACAAAAACATTCTCCAAAATATTACATCTTCTGTTTCTAAAGCTTTTGATACAATCAATTATAAAAATGAACTTTAATCAGCTTTAGTTCTCATCTGGACACTCTAAAAAAGCCTTGGTTATCTGTATTTATAAAAAACATTATATATATATATATGGATTATATATATATGTGTGTGTGTATATATATGTATGGATATATATATATATATATATATTTATTTGTTTTTTAATACGGCATTTATATATATATACAAGTAGGAATATTTACATTACAAATTTAAATAATTACTTTTATATTCTCTGTGTTTCCACTTACAAACTCTTCGTGTTTCTGAAACTTCCCTTACATTTACTAAAATCTTATTTGCTGACAATATTCACAAGTCGCTTCGGATTGGTGGAAAGGATCGTCTGCTGGATTCCTTAAGATTCCACTTAAAAATAATTTACCTTGTGCTTACAGATCATGAGAAAAAATAAAGTGAAACAATTCTTTATATTTAGTCAAACAAAATTTCTTTTTATTGAATTACTGTGATTTCTATAAATATATGGCTTGCTAGTGTTCAGTTTATATAGCTCGTTAATTTACTCATTGTTTTTGAGTATCGGATTTTCATCAGTTGCAGTTGAATTGCCTTTTGCTTTTGCTAAAGAGCACTGCTGATTTTTTTATGAGCTAGTTCGCGGACATTCACACAGGACAACTGAACTAGAAAAAAGTTCTCTATTTTAGAATAATTATTAGTTGCTTTTATCTTTTATTTATTATTTTCCATCCATGGGAGAGGAATTGCTGCAAATTTTAAATTTTTTTCCTTGATGTTATTAACATTTCTTAAGGTTTTCCATTTCCTGATATTTTTCTGTACATTTTATCAGTAAGATGTTCATATGTTTCATGTCTGGAGTTTAGGGTATATTCAGGAAGGACATGTATTTGTCCATTTCCCACCATTCCATTTCTTGTGTCATTTTGTGGCGTGGCAAGATGGGTGTTTGGAATAATCTTCATACGTGTTTAATCATAAACTCAATAGCAAATGTTAATCAAGTTGGCAATTCCATGAGTTCAGTATACACATAGAAAAGATGTTTTTTATATTCATATAATTTACACATGCCATCTTTTTTTTTTTAATTATCTGCCTCTATGTGTGGTTCCAAATAATGCTACAATATCTTTTAAATCCTGTATTTAATAGAAAAAAATAACATAAATATATGAAATTCATAAGAATTCTGCTTTAATTGGTTATTTTAAATTATATTATTTTGACAGCAACAATGATTTACAGATGAAGGTTTCTAATTTTTGTTAAAAGTCCACTATTTGATAAAAAAAATCAATTTCTATGATATTAATTGGTTAAATAAGTTTAGCAAGTGCCATGTCTACCTGTACTTGTGATACATTGGATTATCTATTTTTCTAAAAGTCAATTAAGTTATGGAATGGGAATTAAAGTCTATCAATAAGACGACCCTTGTGTGTTCCTTCTACAACCTTGTAGATGGACAAGATAGCTACTGATCTGACGAGGTAGTTTCAAAGTTGCTTCACCTTATTAAGATCCGCAGATATAGCTTGCTATTTCATTCGGTTTATACATTTGATGGTTCATTCAACGGTTGAAGTTCAGGGAAGTCGGCAATACCATTCATTAGGAAGAGCAATATCATCACCTCCTAGGAAATTAAGTAGGTCAGGAAGATCACCTCCGGCGACTTGATCCCAAACCAGTTATCACTTCCATTATAACTGTGTTTTTCAACCATGTTAAATTCATAGTATCTGACTCCTTGTTCCTCCAGACAAACACCCTCCTAAATACACTGGCACTCTCCCGTGGAATTCACAGAAGCACATTGTTATCTGGTCCTGATAACGTGATCTCTAGCGAAAGTAAACGAGCACTTCTGCGTAATCGATTAAGTGGGATGCAAACAAAGAACTATCTTACTTGATTCTGTAGATGTCTGTGAACCGTTGGATCAGGTTTTGTTAACCCAGTTGCAGCATAATCATTTGAAATAAAAGACACAGTACTATTCCTCCTCCTTTGATCCTAAAGATATTTACATATTAGGCTATAATTACTGAGAAATCTGGAGTATGCCTTTTTATACTGAAATCTCTTATCCAAATTGGACCACATACTACTAGGTACGTAAATACACCTAGCAGCATTGACTTGTGCAATCCCCATTTCTATACTCGATTGTTCACAATTTTAACTAATTGGATAAATGACAACTCTTAGTCATGACCAATAATATATCTCAATCAATAGATGAACAATCATAAGAAATACTACACAAAATAAAATGTGGAATACTAAAAGTTTGCACTGACTGCAGCGTGAGAGCTGAATTATTTAAAAATAATATTTTGTAAGTTATTTCATAGGTTTTTATTGAATTTACTTTTAAATTAATCCATACCCATATATTAATTACTTATTGGTAAGCATAAAAACGTTGCTTGTAACTTAACTTTTGAAGGCCAGATATGATGAATGTCATCTTACTCTCTGAATTATACCTTCGCCTATTCATTATTTTAGGCTTGAAATGAGCTGAGGCGATAAATAATAAAATGAAATGTTCTTGAATTTTTAAGTGTTTTCATATGAATTGAGTGGTCAAAATAGTATTTTGTATAGTAGTAAACTCCATAAAATGCTTTACATTCTGATTCTCCGTAATACGTTGGTATATTAATAACCTGTAGTTTGAATTTTCTCTTTCAGAGCTCATTCCTAACCAAAAAATTTGCACATTACAGTAAACCAGGGCCTCTTTTTCAATGTTTGCAACCTATCAAAAATGTACATTTACTGAGACATCTGTTAAAAATTCTTCACGAAATTTGCTTACTAATTTAGTATGGCAATTAAAAAAAATTAATTCTACGTCTTTTTATTCCTTTTTAATTCGCATGAATCTATTAATTATTTGACTCTACACCTCTATGATCAATTTGTATATTATTATATCTACTATCACAACAAAATATCATACGGTCTGAAGAGTAATGTAGTAATGGTCGTCCGTTAATATTTGGCTCTTGAGCCACAATTCAATTGAATATATTAAATTTTAAGGATTAGGAAAACAATTTCGAGGTCAAACAAGCTAATTTTTTTGTTTTTAATGTCTAGCATCCTAAAGGCTCTCTCGGATTTACAATCCTAGCTAATAGCTCTAATTATAATTGAAATCCAGTTATTTTACGAAGGCCTCGGTTTTAATTGCCTTACATTCCTGGTTAAAGATCACCTCCAGTCCTTCGTCAATTTTCTAGTCCTCAGTTTTCACTCACTCAGGATACTAATACTCTATATCTCTTCCTAATTCCCCTTACCTATATATCATTATATATTAATAACTTCACTTTATTTCAATCTGCCTTTAATTAACATAATCACGCTACATTTTGGTTCAGAAGAAATTGTTATTTTATGTTATCAAGCTCAACAAAAGTCCCCAATGTTATTGAAGAGAAATTCACGATTGGCCCTACATCACAATGTAGCTCTTAACAGTTACATATAGATTTAAAGATAAATTAGATTCTCTCAGTATTTTAGGAATGACGAAACAAAATAATAACACGTTCTTTAGAAGTATTTTGTGTATACAGGGTACCCTCTTGCCACCTTCTAAACTTCGGAACGGCTTCTGCTGTATCAGGAAAAAGTGATTTACAAAGTTGCAGAGCGTTATCGATTTAGTTCAAAAGGTCACCTTGTGAATATTAATGAGAAGAATAGATTGGTTAAAACGCGTGTTTGTCTTTGCATGATTTCCTACACTGTGACATGACAAAACTATCGGAGAAAGAAAAAAAAATATTTAGTTATAACAATATACCTTTAATTGAGGTACCCAAACTTCTTACCGTCAGCTGCAATGCACATTTTTGATCTTCGTCTAAATGTCACATTGCCCTCGTTGGAGCATAAAACATGACACCGGGACCCAACGCTACTGGTTGAGGTCCTGCAATGTTTGTGTAGGGGTCGCATAAACCTGCTGTGTCAGGTATACCCACAGGACTGTAGTGAGCATCCTGTATGTCTTTCCAGTGCATATATCTAAGTGTTTGAAAATAACAATATGTCTCATCTTATTTTGTTTCTAAAAAAATATAAATAAAAATTAAATTAAAGTTTTCGTATTATGTTTTTCTTATATTTTCAAGGTAAACACGCTGATTTTCGAAATAATTTAACAACAAATAAAGTTAAGAGAACATTATTTATTATAAAGTCAATTTAACATACTATATTTAATCAAAATCAATAAAAATTTCAATAAAAAGTCCGACTACATGAAATAAGACTTTTTAATTTTTGATAAAATTGTTATTTAAGTGCAAAAACGGTATAGTCATAAACAGTAAAAACATTTTGAATAAATAATAATAAACGAACAAAACTTAAAGGCATATCGAAACATATTTAGCATTTAACGTTTGTCATGCATGATTCTGGAAAGACAATAAGTGTAGAAACCTCTTTTGGAATAATTTATAATTTTCTATCAGAACATATTTGAACTATTAAACACTCTTTAATGGATTCCAAAACTGACAAGATTTATCGAGTAAATGTTCCACAATAAATTTACACTTTTGAATAAATTTTTAAATAATTCTAAGCAAATAAGGCATTTTACGAATGAATATTACTTGAATCAGAATCGGAACACCATGATAATTTTTTCACTCAATTGTATGTCATATGGGATAATTTTTCGTAAGACTGAAATCACTTGACATACTCTCATATATTAAAAACTTATTAGGAAACAGTTCATGAATGTTATTTGCATAAACTGATGATAAAATGTCAGTTAGGACGGCGAAATATTCTCAAAAGATGTGGGATAAAGATAAGGAACATTGCAATTTTTATCCAAATTCATATATTTCTTTCAATTATTTGAGAAATTTAACAAAACAATTAAAACTAAAACACTGAATATTTATTCTTAGTGACAGAAAATTTGAAAATAATGAAATCCCTTACCAGTTCATGAACGTAAAAGTTAATATTATTATTAATATTAGAATGTATTCATGATTCTAAGAATGCTCAATATATACGATATATTTTCAAAATTCAAGTATCGATATATTATCAATTAAGGTATTTTAATCGCTTAAGGTGATTAGTATGTTTAAATGCTACAGTTCATCAGTACGTTTAAATAAAATAATTCGGCACAGTTTGAAATTTGTGTTATTAATGAAATTATTCAAGAATATAAAAAAAGTATTCTGATATTAATTATTATTACATTTACCTGAACTGTCGGTAAATTTTATTATTATGAAGTAATATATATATTGCTGCAGCTGGTGGTTTGGACAGAGGCACATGCTAAACATTCTGATATTTATTTATTTACACACCATTGAACTACGTACAACGAGCTCCGAGCGAGTTTCAAGTTAGAGCGCAAGTCGAGAAGAGAGAATGAGTCATTTCTCAGAAGTGAAGGACAGCACACTCCAGGGTTGCTGCCTTTGGCGAGGAGCGCCTCGTAGCGCCCGCAGAATCTGTTTGGCGGTCTCCACAATCGGTGAATAATCTGCCTGTTGACGAACCGCTGCACACTCCCCCCACAGTATCATTAAGATACGAAACGTTCTGAAAAACGAACAATCCGTCCAGAACGCGTGGTTGTAGTGTCTTGATTAGGTGGAGGCAAGTCTGTTTCGGGAAAGCCACTATTATTTGCGACGAAAGCTGGTTTTAGTCTGTCCAACGACAGGGTGGATTTACGACCAGAAATGTCCACGTCGTAGACTTTCTCCGTTCTCCGCAACACTTTGAAGGGTCCATCAAAAGGTGCTTGGAGGGGTTTCTTACGCCATCATGTCTGACAAAAAAATGTGTTGATGTTTTCAGATCCGGATGGATGAAAACTGTTTTTGTTCCATGATTCGAAGTAGTCGTGGTCGGATATGAAAGAAATGTTCTTTTAAATCCTCCACTAGCTCTTTGGCTGAATATCGGAAGGCGTAGGATTAAAAAAATTCCCCTGTAAGTCGGAGGTTGGTACCGTACACCAGTTCAGCCGTTGTTGCTTGAATGGAGTCTCGAAAAGCAGTTCGAAAACCAAGCAAAATTATTGGAAAGGCGGACGCCCATTGCGCCGTATTGTAGGCTTTCAAAGAGGCTTTTGAAGGTCGGCGGAACTCTTCTATTAAGCCATTCGATTGAGGATGGTAGGTCATCGTTCTAATTTTCTTTATTCCTAGCAGACAGGCTAGTGCTTTAAAAAGAGATCCATCAAATCGGTGGCCTTTATCGGTTGTTATGCGAGAAGGACAACCAAAACGTGTTATCCAATCGTTGTAGAAAGTTCTTACCACTGTTTCTTCAGTTATATCGGGTATCGGGATGACTTCCAGCCACCGTGTATAACGGTCTATCATCGTTAGACAATAGTAATTTCCAACTGATGGTGGGAAAGGTTCGATTATATCAAGGTGCACATGATCAAATCTCCGTGTTTGGTCAGGAAAAGAGCCTAAAGGGGTTTTGATATGCCTATTTACTTTTGCCTTTTGGCA
Organism: Nephila pilipes; assembly: GCA_019974015.1. Taxonomy (NCBI): domain Eukaryota; kingdom Metazoa; phylum Arthropoda; class Arachnida; order Araneae; family Nephilidae; genus Nephila; species Nephila pilipes. Next base: position 21,339 of record BMAW01109669.1, on the reverse strand, counting down.
CGTTATACAATATTTAGACCAAGTAGAGCAATCTTTGCCTATTGATGGCCTCACGAATCGCTAACGAATTAATTTTGTAATAGCTCGAATATCGGGGTGAGACATATTGTGCAACTAACTGAAAATCCACTGGCGGTATTCCTTTGGGATATAAGGTCTAGCAGTTCCGGTAGATAAGTCGCAAAATAAAGGAATGTCAGAATTTGGCATAACTATTTTCTTTAACTGTAATCCTTGAGGGTTACTAATTAAATTTTGAAGCTCTAAATCCGATTCTAGCGATTTATCAATCTCATCATAGTTGATAGGGTTTGGCATTTCGATAGAAGCTATTCTGGAAAGGCTATCCGCTGTTATGTTTTCGTTTCCTGGGAGGTAGCAAATATTTGTCATAAATTGGGATATGAAATCCAGTTGTCTGGCTTGTCGTGTTGAGCATTTATCTAAACGTTATTTAAAGGCGTGAGTCAATGGTTTATGATCGGTAAATAATTTGAAATCCCTAGTTCAAGCAAGTGAATGAGTTGTTTAATGGAAGCATATGAAGCTAGTAGCTCACGATCATAAGCACTATAATATTTTTCCGTTTGGTATAATTTCCTAGAGAAAAACGTGAGAGGTTGGGGTTCCTTATCGATTATTTAGAACAATGCTCCTCCGATCGCAAAGTCGGATGCATCTACGTGCAGTATCAACTCTGCATCCGAGTTTGGATATGCCAAAAGCGTTGCATCTGCAATTAATTTTTTGCAAGTACAAGTTGGTAGTCCATTCGATTACCCTCTTATCGTTTTTTCCAGTGCCCTTTAAAAATTCACTTAGAGCGATCTGGTGTTGGGCTAAGTTAGGTAAAAATCGGTGGAAAAAATTCAAAATTCCAAAAAACCGTTGAAGTTCTTTTATTGTTTTAGGCTTTGGGTAATTTAATGTTGGTTCAACTCTATCAGGCAATGGTTTTGTTCCTTGCTGAGTTACGAGATGTCCTAAAAAGGAAATTTCTGATACTCCGAAAACGCATTTAGAAGTGTTAATTGTTAACCCGTAATGTTGGAATTTTTGGAATACAGCACGAACGTGAGTCTTATGCTCAGCCTCGCTTTTACTGAAAATCAGAATATCATCCAAATAGACAAAACAAAATTTGAGTTCACCTAAAATTTCATTCATGTACCTCTGAAACGTTTGGGATGCCCTCCAGAGGCCAGAGAATATGATCCGGGTGGACGGGTATATGGAAGTAAGCGCGTACAATATCGATCTTTAAAAAATTTTTACAACCGTAAAGTGCATTAGAAAAATTTTGTATATGGGATATCGGGAACCTATCAGGGTTTGTACATGCGTATAATTTACGATAATCTCCCACTGGTCGAATGCTACCTGAGGTTTTCGGGACTACATGAAGGGGAGAGGACCAGGGCGACTTGGAATTCCTGCAAATACCCTGCTCCATCATAAATTGAAATTCCTGTTTTACAATATTGTACAATTTTGGGTTTAAGTGCCTAGGCCTGCTGTGGACAGGTGGTCCAGTAGTTTCGATGTAATGCATCGTATTATGTTGCGCTTTTTTAATTTTAGAAGTAAGTGCTGTTAGGTCAGGGAATTCCGCTAAAATTCTGTGATATACTGTATTTCCTGAGCTTAACTTTATCGATGCGGTATTAAGACCAGTGGGAATTTTGCCATAGCGAGTTAGTTTGGTAATTGTATCGATAAGCCTTTGTCGTTTTAAGTCGATAATTAGATCGAAATGCTTTAAAAAATCTGCGCCTATAATTGCAATAGGAACGGATGCTAGAATAAATTGCCTCTTAAAACTTCTTCGCAAACCGAGATTGACATCTAATAGTTTAGATCCATATGTATATATTTTTGAGTTATTAGATGTTGTTAGTTGTATGGGTTCCGGGGTTAATTTTCTGTTAGTTTTAGAAACTGGTAAACATGATACATCAGATCCTGAAACTATGAGGAATTTTATATTGGTTTTACGATCAAAATATGGAGAAAGCCAGATTGTGGATCTATCGAAACGTCTGACGCTGAAATATTGGCGTCGATAGCAGTGTTTAGTTTTCCGAAGCCTTGCCAGAAGTACAGGGTTCCCGGCATTTTTTAGATTTTGAGCCAAACCGGTTGTGGTAATAACAGAATTCATCGTTAAAATTGTAATCCTCCCTCCGCGAGGGGGTCTTGCTCCTGTAAGGGGATTTACTGTACCTCCTGCGAGGGCAATTTCTTGATCGGTCTCTAGACACTCGTTCTACTTGCTTGCTGAGAGCGGCAATTTAACCTCGAAGTTCAAACATTTCATTCAATGGGGAGTTAGGAGAATCGGACGATTGCTCAGAGCGACCCGCAACGGCGTATACATTTGAGGTAAACGGGAAAGCGCGAACTTCAGCAATCTTATCCGCCAATTTCGCTAGGTCTTCTAATTTTTTGGAACTTACGTAAAGCATTGTTTGGATTTCGGCACGGAGTCGTTGGAGCCACAAGTTTTTTAAAAAATCATCGTTTAGCACGGTGCCTGCTAATTCTTTCATTTTTCGTAGGAGGTGGGACGGCTTGTCGTCCCCCAGTTGCAGTTCAGAAAGCAATTTTCTTATCTGTAGGATTTTCGAATCTGAAAACTCTTGAATTAGTCTGTTTTTTAGTGTGACGAACCGATCCACGTGTGGTGAGTCAAGCAGTAAATTGGAAACCACCAACAGAATTTCAGAATCAATTGCAGCAATAACATTATTGTATTTCGTGACATCATTAGTAATGCCAGAGAGCTCAAAATTTGCTCTGCTTGGAGAAACCAAAGCTTTATATTCTGTTTCCACAGCGGTGGAAGCTTAGCAGCGAAACATGACACGTGTTGTTGAGCATTACTAACCTCAGTCATTTTTGAAAAATATAGAAACGCGAAATATGAAATATTAAAAAATAATAGTGATTTAAGGAAAGGAGTTAAATTGCTGATTTAAATTAAGTATTTCTGAACCAAACACAGAGAGACCATGAAAGCTTACCTTGTTTGTCGAACACGTGCACATCGTTGAAAACATTGTAATCCATTTTAATCTGAAGGTGTAATTCATAATCAGGGTCACCACTGCTGCAGCTGGTGGTTTGGACAGAGGCACATGCTAAACATTCTGATATTTATTTATTTACACACCATTGGACTACGTACAACGAGCTCCGAGCGAGTATCAAGTTAGAGCGCAAGTCGAGAAGAGAGAATAAGTCATTTCTCAGAAGTGAAGGAGAGCGCACTCCAGGGTTGCTGCCTTTGGAGAGGAGCGCCTCGCAGCGCCCGCAGAATCTGTTTGGCGGTCTCCACAATCGGTGAATAATCTGCCAGTTGGTGAACCGCTGCAATATATTATATATTACTTCATAATATATATGTATCTGTGATGTTTTGATTTTTCACTGCGATAAAATGTAAGGGATTTAGGTGGCATCTGTTTGTTTTATCTAAAAGAAATATTTGTACAATCAACTTAATATAATTAATGTTTTATAATAATTAATACCTTAATATCTATAAATATACGTGAGCTAACTTTAAAGTGGATAGGGAGAACACCATTTAATTGTGAAGCTTATAGTTTGAATTTCAGTATATATATATATATATATATATATAAGCGAAATACCACTGACTGACTCATCACGAGATTTCTAAGTCTATACAACCGATTGACTTGAAATTCAGCATAGTTACTTATTTTGCGATGTAGACGCTCATTAAGAACGGATTTTATGGAACTCTTATCCAAAATGTAATTTCCATTCGATAATCTACTCTTATTCTTCGGTTATGTGATTTTTGGCGACTTTATCGCCAAAAATGATATGACCGAATGGAGTATATTTTCTTATATGTATACTGTGTATTATCACAATTTAAGTTTACTTGGTGAGATTTGCGCGTGTGAAATGGTAAAGTACCAAATAACTTAATATTGAAGCTCTGATGGAGGATATGCAAGATTTTGAAGAAGGGGCTCTTTTTTGTAAAATTTTGTGCATGCCGAAAATAAGAAACGTACATGTTCAGCGATAGAAATAAATCAGTTTGGCATCCTACGGTTGGTGAAAGTGTACTTTAGCTTCAAAACTTAGCGGGATTTGAAAAATACTAAAATGGCGACTTCTTACTGAGTAGCGCACACGCAAGACAATGTTCGTTTACTGTAGAACCTCGCTTCATGCATGAACGAACTCAAGACGCTATGACATAGGTAAGACATTTTAGACTTCCCGACTTGCATGACTTTTTTTTAGATTTTCCGTCAGAAATCGAAGATCTCTTGAGACAAGGACAAAAATCTTATGAGAGACAAGATATCATTGCGAGGGTATTTCATTTCATTCACATGATGAATCTTCTGACAAAAGGTTGTATCTTTGGCAATACTAGGTTTAACATGTATACGGTGGAATGAATTTTATCCATATTATATTTAAATGGGGGGATTTTTTACCGAAACATTTTATTTTTCGCATATATTTGAAAGTCGTGGATAGCCATTATGACAAACAATCAATTCCCTAAAATTTTAAATTTAGATCATCATTATCGTTTAAAAATTGAAAATGTTCGTGATATTTTACGTATAGGTTCTAAAATATAATGTAATCGTCTGCACCCTCTTGAATTTTTGATTTTGTAAATTCTTTTGTAGTAATCTTTGGCTCAATTTTCTTAGTAGATGAGTGGGTTTTTGAATTTTGTTTGGTTATTTCTAAAATTTAGAATTGAAAAACCTGCAATATTTAAAAATTGATTTTTTAAGAATTCATTGTTTGCATTTTGGCAAAGCTTAAAAATATTTCTTCACTTGGGAACATGGTAAGTGTTTGACTACATATCAGAATTTTGACTCATTTTTAATGCTTTTTTCAAGTATTTTTATGATTTGAAATTTAGCATTAAAAGGTATTTACTAGCTTAAAAAAAGGGAGTATATTTATTTCTATGTATGCTTGTAAATTTATAAATCTGTTTGCATTTCTTTGTATTACTGTACGTAATATTAACAAAAGTGAAATGTTATTCTTGGAAAATCTTGATTTTTCTCTTAAATTTTTATATTTTTCATTTTTTTTACTTTCTTGTTTAGAAAGAAGATTTTTGCTTTTTTGTGTGTTTTTCTTTTTAGTTTTCCTTTTTAGATTTAAATGTTCAGAATTTTTTTGAATTATGTTTTAGGTGTCTTAGCCACTTTATAATAATATATTTTGTTCATGGGGATAGTTAGGCCCATAATTCTAGAAATTACCCAGCTTAATAATCTAAAGCCAGTTACAACATTAAATGTATTGTTATCCATTTTAAGTTTTAATGTTTCTTTCAAAAAATTTCCAATGTCTCTAATTTATAACATATGTATATACTTTAAATAACTTTGCGTTCCTTGTTTCATCAGTTAATATTATTTAAGTTTAATCATTATGCTTAATTTGCATTTGTAACAGAGATACTTTTCATAATATGTATTGAAAATGTTAAGGAATAACACTCACAATGTTGACATTTTTTTTTATTATTTTTAATCAAATATCTCTTAGTTTTCTATAAAACACAAATGTTTACATATATTTATTTCACTTTGCTGGAAGCTAAAGAAATATAATAGAATTTGCTAGAATAAACCTTCTCCTATTTTTCACACAAACAATGTTTTTAATCTCTAGAAATCCTCTTTTCAAAATGTAATAGTTATTCAATTTGCTCCGGAGTCTTAAAAAGAATGAGTATAATTCGATAAGTATAAACTCTTTGTTTCTAATAAAAGATCCATTGTATGCATTATCGCTACTATTTTGTCAAAAACTTCGAGCTTCTTGACATTGAATTCTAAAAGAAAATAAATATTAATTGAAAAATACATCTTATCTGAAGGAATCTAATGGACTATGGTGGTTAGACTTCCTTCTTGAATTATAAATTTTGATATTACTTAAGTTGGATCAAACCTGGCTACCTCGGAGAAAATAAAAACTTTTAAATATCCTTCCTACCATAAAAGAGGCTTTAAATTTTTTTATTTAGTTTATTTAAAATAATAATTTCATAATTTATTCTTTTTTATTCATGAAATTATTAATTTATGACATCACACAAATTGATCCAAAGTTACATAATTCATTTTTTTAAAAAAATTTTCTTTTTTTAAATTTTGAAAATAACTTTTGTGAGAAATTTGACATATGCACCGAAATATGAATTTTAAAAATCCATTATTTAAAAACAACGAACCTAGAGGAATTTACCTAATTCAGTAATTACCTAATTTCTTTCTAATTTTATTTTACCTAATTTCTTTGTATATAGAGAGAAATTATTACAATTTTCAAGGTAATAAATATATATATATAATTGCTTAATTTTAAATTTAAATCGCCATATTACTGATGTTTTATATCGTGAGAAGCGTCTTTCCGTCAGATCGTATTTAGTGTTTTCAGATCAAGAGATTTAAATTAACCATATGATGTTCTTAGATATCAAATTGTATCGACATAATCGATCTTTAGAAGATACAGTGATTATCTATGAAAAATAAGCGTCTTAAGTTTCTAGTCTGATCAAGCAAAAAGTATATGGACAAGAAGGATAATAATAATCAAAGAACGAGCTCTCATACACCATTGAAGGAATCTCATAAAAGAGTTTTGTTGCATTTACCATTTTTTTCTTCAAATATGATATCAGAGAGAGATGTAACAATCAAATAATTTTAGGGAAAACATTTTTATTTATACTGACTAATGTTCGAATTAAAATAAAAGATAATTTTATTTTTGTGTTTACTCAATAACATAAAAAGCAAAAAAAAAAATCACTTATAATACAAGACATGATAACGGTAATCGAAATTTAAATATTTAATTCTGTTCCTTATTTCTAACAAAATTTATGATTTTCTTTTTACTTAATGTTCTATACTATTATATATTTAGATAATAATTCCTCATATTTGAGAATAAAATATATTTTAATCAGTTTAAAAAACAATTTTTTAAAACAGTATAGATACAAATATTTATACTATTTTCTAATAACTTTATTGACAATCAGTCATTCTTTCATTTATATATAGGGTACTCATTCAAATTTAAAATCCATTAAATTTTCTCCCATTTTACGAGTTCTTGATTGCAATACAATAATTTGTTTCAATTGAAGAACTAACTTTCCATGGACCTTCATTTCCCCTTTTCGATTATTTTACTCTGTTAATGCTGTAACCATCATGCTTTCTAATATTATTCCAACAAGTGTATTTTTTGAGAGTTTAATGTGAAATTAATTGTTCATTTTGCTTTTTCATTGAATTTCATGTAGTCATTTTCAGTGTTATCAAATAACAAAGAATTTAAATAAACTTTGATATAATTTACATTTTTTCAAATATTTATCAAAATAATAACAAGAAATTGAAATTCTTAACTTAAGCTTGAAAATATTATCATAGTGTAAATTTTCCATATTCTCATCGAAATACAATAAAAATTATTCTCTTACGAGGAGTGACAAAATGTATCAAGTGTTCGCTAAAACATAAATTTATCTTAAAGTTATTTAGACAGAAATCCATTGTGTAATGATTCTCTGAGTTTTATAAACATATACATATTTATGATGATATTCAAAGCAGAAGATAATGTAGAAAGACATTTTTAAACTAAGTAGGCTCATAAGCATTTGCATTACATTCAACTAACTGTGAGTAAATAGGGTATAAACATTAAGCTGATGAAAGAAAATTACTAAGAATACGTTTTATACTCAGCAAAGTATTTACTTCACATTTACTTCAAATATTTTCTTGAAAACTGACAAAATCCTTAATCATCACTACATGAAAAGTTATCAAACTGTACTGTACGTCATATAAAAAATAAAATAATAACTATTTGGATGCTGACAGCTCTGGTAAATACATTTTTTTCTCTTTTCATACTATTTTAGTAATATAGCTTATTGTCAGGCATCATGAAAACAGCGATTCGTTATATCGATTTTCCAACAAATTTTGAACTCGGTTCACTTATTGAACAATAAAAAGAAATATAATAGGACCACAGACCCATTTAATAAATCACTCTCTCTCCCAAGGGTATTTTTCTCCGATACATGCATCTCTGTTCCGAATAAAGAGGTGATTGTAAATAAAGGGCATTAGAGGTGTTATCTTTTGCCCTGAAATCGTTCCATCTGCTCTTCCTCAGGGTAATATCGAATTAACAATGATTGCCATTTCCGCAAGTCATCAAAGACATGAGTTATTATTAGTCAAAATATAGCAATAATCAAATACATAAAATGAACATACAGTACATTTCAGAAAATATTCTAAGTGAAATTTAAAAATCGGTACATTTTTTTTCTTCGGTATTGCTCTGTTTCCTTTTGTAATGTTTATTAATGGAAGAAAGATCTACTAGTGCGTAACTGTGGGGATGTTACTTAACATTTAAAAACTGCAAACTTTTGATTAAATAATTAAATATTTAGGTAAAGGAAATGAATTTATATATCTTACAATTACTAAAATTGTTGAAAGTTGCCCATTTAAAAATACTGAAGTAATTTTTATTTAGAAATTAGTATTGTCTAATACAATCTAAATTCGACAAATTATTTTCCATAATTTCTAATAATAACAATTTACTTTTAAATATAATCCTTTATCCACTGATGGGACGTTTCGCTTATTAAAGTGTTTCATCTGAAGATAGGCGCGAAAAAAATGTTTAGGATGCGTTAGACTCATAATTGATGATGGTCGTAATAAAAAAATTATTCGAGATTATTAGGAATTACTTATAAAATTCATGGGTAATAGTTAAAATTATGTTCTGCAATTAATTCAAATATTGAAATATTCAAAGAAAAGGATATTACAAAAAATATTTAACATGTATGTTAACCCAAGACATAATTTAGTTCTTAAACCATACAGAAATGTTTATCCACTTGCTTTAAAAAAGCATTTTCACAAAAAGAGACAATTTCAAATGTTTGATATAAAAAGTCTTCAAAAAGTAAAAAAAAAATCCGGTTTTATAGACTAATTTCCTGCTGCATTTAGCGAAATTCCTTAAATTCTTGTGTATACATTCCTCTTAAAAAAGTGGCATTATCAATATTTCAAAGTTATTTGTTTTTAACAAAAGTTTTTAACGATATTTTGAATTCAAGATATTAGTGTGTAAGAATAATTATTTGCTCGTACAAACACACTACATATGTTGTTCAAAATGTTCAAAGAAATATAATGTCTCTATTTTTAATTTGATTTGTGGACTCTTTAAAAATATGGCATGAATAAATTGATTTTTGATTGAGTGACGTTTATGTACAATTAGTTATAGCTGGACTGTGGCATGAAAATTGTCTAGTCATCAGCGTATATGTGCTATTTATGAATACAAAATGAAAGATTTTGATAAGATAAAATTATGTGAATGTCTTAACAGTATAACTGAAACTTAAAACTTCTGAGAATAAATAATAAGAATAAATTTTCATGTTATTTATTATTCAGTTAACACAGTTGTTTATTAAAGATAGATTTAAATGAAGGTACACATTTCAAATGAATCAAAATACATTATTGTTGCAAAATTTAAACAAATTAAATTAAAAGCATTTAAAAACTGGAAAATGGACAATTCTACAAACTAATTTATAACAGCTTAGAGTATTAGTTTTTACAATTAATTATTCTATAAACAGAGAGCGCTTAACAAAGTATATGACAAGAAATTATAATAACATAATTTGAGATAAAAATGTGTTCATCTATATATTTAAAATTTTGGTTTCTGATTTTAGTCAAATATGTATCTTTTAAATGGTGTTAATTTTACTTTGTTCAAAATTATTTAATAGTGTTTAAGATCTCAAAACGAAATTAACGATTTAAGCGTTTATTACCGAACTCTTTAAGTACTTTTAATGCAAAGTATTGAGAAATATATCATTCCATACAATTATCGCAGTATTAAAAATAAAAGCAAAACTTCGAAAATCTTTTAATTTCATGTACTTTTTTGCTATTTTTCCAAAAGAAATAAAGTTTTCGCGAAGAAAAACATTCTTCGTTTGCTATTCTAAGCAAATCGTAGCCCCCAGGATTTTGTATTACAAATGTCCAGATTCCTTCACCCCAACAGAGCGGTCTGAATTCTAGTCATTTTCGATGATTTCCTACAGAAATCAGTTGTTCGTGACACGTGATTAGGGCTCAGCGAAGCTAGGGGAAATGGAAAGGACTTTGGTATTCTGAGACACGGACGTCATAATGGCAGTATAAGTACACCCTTCGGAATAGAAGAACATCAAGTACAGGATATTTCCCTGATATTCCTGGAGTGGAAAACTTTTATCCTTTAAATGGACCCACCTTAGAGAAATATTTCCACTTCGTATTGTAAGTTTATCTTGTGTGTGATAAAACTGACTCAGCTAATTATAAGTTTAACTTAGATTTATTTTAACTTTTTTCATTAAGATGTAATTATTAAGAGTTATGATGTCCAATGAACTTCTAAAGAATCGCTTATATTATTAACACACAACAAGAAGTTTTCGACTAATACATGATTTTAAACTTTGTGTAGTAGATATAAGTAAATATAATAATAAGATGGAAAAGTACTTTAAAGCGATATATTTACGGTTTTATTTTGTATTAATGCTAGTGGCCGTAGTAGCTTAGATGTCATGGTCGTAAATTCACGTTTGTCGTTGTTTCCATTGACTCGTGGGTTCAAGTCCTGATGCCTCTGAAGATCCACAGTTAATGGGGCTGATCTGTCGAGACTCGAACTCCTTCCAATGGTGTGGTGTTGTGGTAGTGTGGAGAGGGAGGTATGAGCTGAGCTGCCATCCTCTTCACTTGATTAAAATTCAAGATAACGACATTCATCATCAATAACTTTCATGTTGCTTCTATGTGCGTCTTTATCGAAAAGAGAATTGAAATTGAATTAACGTTGAATATTTATACCATTTTGTTATGCGCTTATGATACGTTAGGAAACATGATTGACAATTTTAATTAAATCACTTTGTTAGCAGATATGGAACACACACTACAGATTTAAGTCTTGATTTACATTTGAAATCATTCTAATTTAAAATATTATAAGAATTCATTCTATTTCAAAAAGTAAAATTTTCATTAATTTTTAAATCTTGATTTCAGCATTTTCATCTTGATTTCAGTATTGTCATCTTGATTAAGTATTTTCATATAATTACAAAATTAAATTGCTTACAGATGACAAAAATTCCTGTTTACTTTAACAATAAAAAAATAAATAAAACTAAATTTTTGAACTCTGTCCCAAACTTTCCTCACTAGAACATTTTTTTTATACATTCCAATTTAAAATCCTGGTAAATGAGATGTCAAAATAATAAAAGAACATTTTTAAAGCTCATAACATAAAATGTTCGCTCCGAAGTATCATCATTTCACATAAAAGTTGATCAATATTATTTAATAATATTTTAAAAACATATAAAGAAGGAATGCATATGATTAGATTAAATTATTACTATATTGAGTAGCATGTTACTATCAATGGTGAATACAAAACTCCAAATGGAAGGAGAAATATTAAATTATATAAATTAAGTATGTGAGGCATTAAAGTACAAAACTTGAAAATTTAACTATACATTGAAAAAAAGATACTGAATAAGAAAATATATTATTGAATGAAACAAAAAAAAAAGGATTATTAAAATACTGTGAATGTATTTTTCCTCTTGATGTTCCTAAAAATAAAAAGAGAAGTAATCTTGCAGTTATTTACGTTTCACTTTAAATTCTAATCCCCCCCCCCCGTTTTCACTTTGAATTCAACCTTCTTCTCGTAAATATACTTTATTTTTAAAAATAATTATTGGTTTAAAGGCTTTATATTATCAATATATTCACTACTTTACCTGATACCTTTTTTAAATATAATTATTAATTATTAAATATAATAAGTTATCTTTATTAAATACGGTCATTAAGTGTGATAATTCAACATGTATGTGTGTGCGGTTCAAAAATAAATTTCTTTCATACACAATAAATTTATTTTTGAACCGCATAATTATTTTATGACAAATACTTTTATTTGAAAATATTGTTTGAAGTATATTTAGATATCATACTCAAATATTTGCGTTTCTTAAGAAAATTCATCAAACAAATTTTTTTAAACCTATTTATAATTGTAAACATGAAGCTTCTGATAATAAATATGTCCAAATAATTATAAAATTAATGTAAGTAAGTAATTATTGCTTTCATAATCTCTCGATAAGTTAGAGAGAATAATTTATAAAATCTAATGCATTTTAATCTAATCCATATTATAAAATCTAATGCATTTTAATGAGAATGGGATTTCTAGAAAAGCTTTGAAATTAAAATTTTAACTATCTTGTTTTGTATAGAACAGAACTTTTTCAGTTCATTTCAATTAGAAGTACTGGAATTCTTTCATGAAACACTATGAAAATCGATAGCTATGGTTATAGCAATACACAATCGAGAATAAATATCACTGCTTTAAAATTTGAATAAAATGAACATTCCCAATGAAATATATTGCATATATGTTTTCTAAATGTCTTTGTGTAAAATTTTAATTTAAAACAATTTCCTTTCTCTATCACTTTTAATCTTTTTCACTTTTAAAATTTAACTGAAATACTCCAAAATCATATTGTTTGAAACACTTTCATAAAACATAAGAGGTTTGAGCTCTGTCAAAATTGTAATCTCTTGAAACACTTTATATTTTTGAAAGGCTTAAGAGGAAAAATAAAGTAATTCTACAAAATAAGTCCTCGGTCACTGAATATTAAAAGTATTTTTGCTCTATTTTGAACATGGATAAAACAGTTTAGAAACTACTGTTAGGCATATATATATATATATATCCGTTTCAGTTTGATACATTCAAGAAAGTTGGGAAGCTATAGACTTAAATTATGCTAAATTTCTTAATTTTTAATAATATTAATTAGCTTTCCTTATTAATAATATTAATATTAAAGTGCTTGCAAATTTGATATCTAATTTTAATCACAAAAATTGTAAATATTTGCAAAGCAACAATTAATGTAATTATAATGATTATTAAAAATAGATAAATGAAAATACCGAAGTGTGCTTTTCAGGATAAAATTCTTTGAAAGATTTTAGACTTTTATAAAAAGAAATACAGTTGTCAGAATTATATTAAGGAAAAGAATGAATAAAGACGCTGATATCTTTTTCACTAATTTAGCTGTTAAATATAATTTACCTATTGTAGCTTTTAATGAATATAAATATATTATTAATGAAGCGATTAAAAATTCGAATTTTAAGATAACAGAGATTACTAAGCTTAAAGATCTATTAACTGCTTGATAAAATTCTTTCCTGATTAATTCATTATTTATTATATTGATAATATCCGAGATAACTTTGATTTTATTTACGAAAAACTTAATGCTACTTTGAATAATAACATCCGGTTGATAATAATACTTTTATGAAAGTTGCTATATGTGGGAGAAGTGTTACAAAATGGATTAAAGCTTTGAATAAGAAAATTGATTAAACTTTGAATATTGCATAATATTTTCTCATACCTTTTCAACTCCTGATATTTTCTACAATATCTACTAATTTAAGATCTGCGGCTTATGGTTTAAATATATGCATTTTTCAAACTGGTAAAACCTTATAAAACATTTTATTAAATGCTGTATACGGTTTTGATAAGATTGTTATTATTAAAAATAGTTATGAAATTATTAATTATATTAATTATGATAATGAAGACTTACACTAATAATTATTATGAGTTGGAATATTTGTTTAGTAGAATATATACTGAGAATTTGATTATTGTTAAATTGATTAATTTTCAAAAATAAAAAGTTAATATTTCTGTATCTTATGAGAAATTTAAATTTCTTATCAATCTTGAATGAAAAGAAAATTATATTATTTACGTAACAAAAAATTATAAACAAATTAAAGTCATACCTCAGGGGCTTTTTGCTTCTAATAATTTTACTAATATATATTTACATTCTTATGAATATAATTTTATAGATAAATTTATAACAATAAATTCCATTTTTAGGTGCATAGATGACCTTAAAAGTTTTCAAAATAAATGTAAATCAGATTTTAAACCAGATGCATGATTTTAACCATCTAATTTAAATCTGGCTCAGACTGGTATACATTCTTATGAAATAAAATGTTAATTTAAATATTGTAATTAAATGTTAATTTAAATATTATAATTAAATGTTAATTTAAATATTGTAATTAAATGTTAATTTAAATATTGTAATTAAATGTTAATTTAAATATTGTAGATAATAAGATTAGGAACAGTATTTTTGGGAAAAGAAAGGTAATTTTCGTTTCTAACAATAGAGTCCCTTTCTATGATGTTATGTTATGACAATATGTTATTTAATAACATTCTTCGGAATATTAAATCAATTAAAGTACCTCTAAATTTTAAAAATATTTTAAATAAATTATTTATCCATGTCTTTAACTTGTCTGAACAGTATACTAGGTGTCTTTCTCTGCAAAATAATTTTTTGTGAAGGTGATGACCTTCTCAATTGCCGAAACTCTCTATCTTTCGAACGCAATTTTTAGGTTAGGGAACAAAAATAATTCGCTTGGGGCTAGATCTGTGAGAAAAGAGGGTGGTCAAGTAGTTCAAACCGTAATTCGTGGATTTCGCCGAAAGAACAGTTTTTGCTATTTTTGAGCCGATTCCTCCTTTGCAGTCCACTGTTTTGACTCTATTCTTGTTTCGGGAATATTATGGTGCATCAAAGTTTCCTCTACAGAAGTTAGTCGGTGGCAAACTCTTATATATTGCGTCTAAACTGCACCAACAGTGTGTTAGACATGTTCATTTGAACACATTTTTGATCTAACGTGAGCAAACGTGGCACCTTACGAACGAACAGCTTTCTCATGCTTAAATCTTAATTAATGATGTAACAAATACGTTCTTTGAATATAGCCTTTGCTATCTCTCTCACTTTAATTCGATGATCGTCTAACACCATTTGGCGATCTTCAACGCTGTTATTGTGAGTGGTTGAGCTTTTTGGACGTCCCCAACGTTCATCGTCTCCCAAACTGGTACGACCAAGTTTAAATTCAGCTGCCCAAAATTTCGTGGTGGTAAATAATGGCTCATAGTCCCTGTAAGCAGTGTCCAACCCATCTTTGATTTGCGTTTGCGTATTTAATTTCAAAAAAGAAAAATTAATGCCAGAATATTTAATGAAAATATTTAATAACTCGGTATTCAATTTTTTTTTCCATTTTCTCAAAAACACTCACGTGGATTCGCTAAAATGATTTTGAAACTACTGCATGTCCAAAATGGCTGAAATTTTGTTAAGTACCTGTCAAAAAATGTGCAAGCCCATTCCGTAACTTTTATTGAAGTGTGCTGGTAGCTTCACATTAAGGTCGGAAACTTTTCAGTCCATGCTCTGATAGTAATTAAATAAACAATATTATTTTAAATTTCATATATTGCTTTTCCCTGAATGAATTTTTGGAATTAAGCTATTATAAGTATGATCAGAAGAATAATATATCAAATGCGCCAATAACAAATAAATAATAAATCAGATTCTAAATAGTTTATTTTATCATAAATATTCATTTAACAATATTTTTTTAAAAAATAAAGTAAGGATTTGATTTATTTTGCAGAGAATTGAGTTTCCTTAACTATAGCAGGAATCGGTTTTTATTTCTTATTTGAAAAAATAATCAAAAAAGCTACATAAAAGATTCTGATGCTACTAGGAATGAATTTCAATACTTTAATTACTCGAAAAACATAGAACAATAATCTTCAACATGAAAGTCAGATTTAAACAAAATAACTTGAAAATATGCACAAAATATGTAATTGCCTTTGAAAAAATATAATGCATTGGATTACTGAAATATGTGGCCCTTCCTTAACAGATGTTCAAACTTCTTTTGTGTGCATAAGTAAATACAGCTTTAAATTATTTTGAACCAAAACTGAATGGAAAAGACAAAATAAAACTTTTGCTCTTGTTCTCTTCCAAACTTGTTTGAATACTCGATAAGATTTAATAATTCCAAATAAAAAATACCTTACACTTTCCATTACTCTTTCTCCGTATCTCACCTTTCCGGTTATGAGTTTCTAAGGCATTTGATTTATATTAAATGTGGAAATTCTGAA
Organism: Nephila pilipes; assembly: GCA_019974015.1. NCBI lineage: Eukaryota > Metazoa > Arthropoda > Arachnida > Araneae > Nephilidae > Nephila > Nephila pilipes. The sequence goes on along the minus strand of BMAW01109669.1, from coordinate 5,049 downwards.
CAATATGCTTTCTTTTTTTCCATTTTAAAGAGAACTCAAAATGTCAGTATAAATTTACTCTTTAAGTGTCTTTTTTTTTTTTACTTGAGAAAGTCTATTTTTAAAAAGAATTAGGAAGTATATACTAGAGTCATTTTAAAATGTTCAACTTTGAAATGCACATTTTCTTATTCTTTTACTTGATTAGTATTTGCTGTATGTTTATTACCTCATTTATTTTGTAATTTTTTTCTTTCTATGTAAATATTACTTAAACTGTAACAGTTTCTAATCATGTTATTTTTTTAAAATAAAGCAACTCGTATTCAAGTTCAAACTGAAAAAGTACACAAAACATGTTTGTTGTTTGAAAAGAATGAGGTGTACTTAATTGATGACATATGTTGCACTTCGTATAAACATATTCGAACCTTTTTTTAAAACAGAAACAAACGTTGCTTGAAATAGTTTTGAATAAAAATGGAAAGGAAAGTCAGTGTTAAACCACTACATTTGTTCTCATTCAGACTTTTGATTGAATATTGATATTTTATTATTCGATTTAGAAATGTGGTCTTTCAAGTTCCGCTATTTTTTCTTCGTTCGAAGTGTTGTTAATAAGTGTGTGCAAAACAATATTATTCGAAATGTTACAAAATACAATATCTGCTTATTGTAAGCAAACTAAATTTTACAATATATGTTAACTATGCGTTTAATCAGCTCGGTGAATAGCTCGCCATGTAGGTTGTTCAGATTTTTCTGTGGGTAGGTGTTAGGAACAGTGGAAGAAAGAGAGTTCTGTTACATGGCGACTAGGCTGAGGATGACCTAGAAAATCCAATAGTCGAGAACGGTCACTCCCTAACATTGATCTTCAGCACCATGACAACCCAGGGTTACATTCGTGATATTCTTCAGCCACATGTGTTGCAACTCATGGCAAGGCTCCCAAGAGCCATTTTTCAACAGGATAATGCTCACCCACACACAACAAGGGTTTCACAGAACTGTCCCCTCTACATTTCCACCCTTTCCTGTCCTTCTGGATCCCCAGATTTATCACCGATCTGGCATTTCTGGGATCATTGAGAACGGTAAGTTGGATAGCCTATGAGTTTGTTCTAATTACAGGCGCTTTTACAGACACTCAGAGACGAGGTGTTACAGGATATCATAAGGGACTTTTATTCCTTAATGCCTGACCGTATCACATGAGGCATTCATTACATAAACGTTGTACTAACGTGTAAAATTTCGATTTATTCTGACAACTTTCTTTCGGTGCTCAGATTCTTATGGCAATGTATTTTAACTTCCATTTGAAAGAAATGCATTCATATAAATGTATGACAATCGAGTAAATATGATGGCTCAGTAAACAGATAATCAACAAGGAAAATGACGTATGTTAAATCTGTAATGAATTAGCAATGAAGAAATTTATCTAAAGAATTTTAGTCTGCCTAATAGTACATTTTACTATTAAGATACCAAATGTATATAAAAATATTATTATCTTCTAAATATCATTTAGTTAATATTTATTTATAAATATTTCACTTATATTAGTGTACGAAGGATAAATATTACAGTATTGTACATAAAATTATGAAATAATTGTAATTTTTGTTTTTGATCTTCATTGACGCATTTTAATACGAATTGATTTCAATGATCTTGGCTTATTTTAACCTAATATAGAATTATATAAGATGTTGATAATTTACGGGTTTTAAATGTTATTTTATTGTTGTAATGTTTTAATCCATAAATATTTGATGAACATTTAAATTTGTTTTTATGAAGAATTTGTAAAATAATAATAAAATAACATAAGATAGGAGGAGTTATACTAAAATTTACTTCCAGAGTATTACAGGACGGTATCCTATTTCTTCTATAAACTCTTTTTATGTTATCTAAAAATAAAAAATAAAAATACTCTACGTATCTTAAACATCCTGAGATTATAATCAAAAGACTAAATAACCCACATATATTTAAATTTTGTCATATTTATTGAATACTCCTGAAACAAAAATTTTAATTTTCATTTCATACGTATTGTTTTATTATCTTTTCTTCTAAGTTACGAATGCTTATTAAGAGCTCATTGAACTCAAAAAGTTATTCAAGAATTTTTATGAAACTAATTGAAAAAAGTATCGAATGAAAATATAAAAATAACATTCCTGAGTATTAAACAACCCAGTTCAATAATCCTTTTCTTACATGATAGTAAGACACAATTTGTAGAATTAATGAAAATTGCGTTAGACAGGACAAAAGCTACGTTATTCCTTAATATATTCTCACACAAAATATTAAATGCAACTATCGTTAAATGGGATAAGTTCTTTTCAATTTTTCGCATCGTATCAGCAAATACGTTTTGAAAGAAAACTCATTTTTTTTACGTAAAATTACTTGGATTTATGTCCCTGGTAAAACTGTTTTTCGCTTTGTGAATACTCTTTAAAATAAATAAATAATCAACAAAAAGGAGATATCAAATAAAAATAAATTTTATAGCTGCTTGAAACTTTTGCTATTTTTTTCAGTTTTATATTGCAGGGAAGATAAGCTTTCTTAAAAAATTAAACAGATCATTTACTCTCACAAAAAATAGGTATATTATTTGATATCATCATCAATGAAATAACAGCGAGTAATGAAATCTAATGTGAAATAACAATAACTTAATTTCAGAGAAACATATTGTCGGATACTGAATATTTAAACTGAAAAAAAGTGAATAGTCTCGAGCATAGAATTGTTTTACAAATTACCTTTAAGTTAAATGGCTGAAAAGACATTTACTTGCTGATTGTGCCTTTTTAGTTATATTTGATCAAAAAATTAAGAAATAAATTTAGGGAATGAATATATTAGGTGTAGAAAGGCAGAAGAGTGACAATTTTAAAATTTATAAAAATAGACCGATGAACATCGCAAAACTAACTGCATGTAACTGATTTTTTGTTGCAATTAAAAGTGGAAAATTCTAAATTTAATTTTCATATATTTACATACAGAATTAAATCTTTTATCTTTAGAATTGCGAATTGATTTTAGTCATCAACATTCCCTGGTAGATAGACAGTAGCCTTCCCATCAACAACAGAAGTCTTCCCATCATATCCTACACATGCTCGGTTGGAGAGATATCTGGATGGCCAAGGAAGTGTTTGACAAGCTGTAAGGTAATTCATAACAACATGTGCCGCATGTGGTCTGACATTATCTTGCTGAAATATAAGGCCAGGGTACTGCAAAAAGAACGGTAGCAAAACAGGTCTCAGAATGTCGTCGAAGTACGGATGCGCTGTAAGTGTGCTTCTAATGACCACCAAAGGAAATGAAAATGGCACCCCAGACCATAACTCCTGGTTGAAGGCCTGTGTGGCGTGCAATAGTGAAAGCAGGATCGGCAAGATGCCCTGGGCATCTCCAGATACGTTTTCTATTATCGTCAGGTCACAGTTGGAAACTGGATTCGATGCTAAACACTATACGTCCCCTGTCAGCATCATTCGAACCTGATCGAGCCAAGGACCAATGTAATCTGGCTCCGCAGTGTGTAGGCGTGAGTGTCAGGTGGCGTAGCGGTCAGTTCGAGCATAGATTTCGCTCTATCAGCCGTCTGTGAATGTTCATGGGGGACACTCGTTTGCGTGTCGCACTTATGATGGTTGATAAAGATGAATCAGGTACTGTGACAGCTGATCTGACAATCACTCTGTCTTCCTGATCTTCTGTGGCCCTTGGTCGACTACTACCATCATGACGCTAAATTCTGCTAATGTCCACCCATTCTTGCCAGCATCTGCTAAACGAGGCATCGCTTTGACTCATTTGACGAGCCATTCTCCGATTTGCGAAACCTGCCAGTTTCAATCCAATGATACGGCCTCTTTTAAACTCTGAGAATTGCTCGTAATGAGCTTGAATCAGTATTTTTTTCAATCGGTAAAAGTTATAATAAATCTCAATGCAATATAGAATTAGTCCATCAAATTGAGAATCGCTTCTTATACACACTTGCTGAGTGCGCAGTTCCGATGCGCTGTAGCTAATGCTTTTCATTCGTTGGACAACAAATTTTAACCATTTGCATGAAATTTTATTACAATTTGCATGAAATTTTATTACAATTTGCATGAAATTTTATTACAATTATATATATATATATATATATATATATATATATGTATGTATGTGTGTGTGTATATATATATATATATGATTGTGTGTATGTATATATATATATATATATATATATATATATATTAGACTTTTAAGTTTGGTTATTCTAGAACTACATGCCTTATAGTTCCTATTCAAAAAATATTTAATTAAAAAATGATTAGAATCCCAAAAATAAAAATGGAAAAAAATTCAGAAAATTTAAGTATGAAAAGAAAAATACACAAAAGGCGAAAAAATCATTAAAAACCAAAAAAATGAAAAATGAAAATCTCGAGTGGAAAATCTAGATTTTCCACAAGTATACCCCATTACGTATGTTAATACCCTTCCATGCGAATTTATAAATTAAACCTAAAAGATAGAATTAAATTTAGAGGAAGTATTTCTTTGCACTAAATACTCTTTAAAGTATTATTTCCAGCCATGAAAATAGTTGAAAAGCCATAAAACTAAGTTAAATTTATGCTACTTTGCTATCCCTCCTGTCAATATATTTTCCTAATAATCACATTATTCTCAAATTTAAATTTAACATCTAAGTTAATCTACTTCATATAGTTTACATTAGTTTTAATCATATTCAAATAAGATTAATGAAAAGGAAAATTTTCCGTAATATCTGAAATAAAATTAATTTGAAAAATTGTAAGATGACCAATATATTTCAATGGAACAAAATAACTATTTTCTGAATAAATATATATATTCATAAAAATGCAAATAAGTATGAGCAAGACAGGACGATTTTGAGGTATACTATAACATTTATTTTTAATTCTCTCTCTCTTACCATTATAAATAAAATAAATTTCCCTTTACATTAGATTAATAAGAAATTTAAATTCCTTATATGAAACA
>BMAW01109658.1:262949-292199 GCA_019974015.1 Nephila pilipes | reverse complement strand
TGGTACTTCGTTCCGGTTACGTATAAGAAAGCTGATTTGCTGTTCAGATTTCAAGGCATTGAATCTTCATGGGATATTATATATCTATATACACAACTTTTTTTACACGATATATATATATATACACACACACAATTCTTTTTTACACGACAGATACATACCTCAGAAAATCGTGTAAGTTGAAAAAACTCTACATATTTTCCAAAAAAGCCGTGCAAAAAAAGTGATAATGAATTCCATATTACATATTTATAAAACAAAAACAATTTCATTTTTAAAAAAAAATTAAAATTAGTGTGCAGTGAAAATTCAGTCTATAAGTACATACAATATAAAAAATTCAAATTAGGAACAAAACCACTGACAACGATTCATCGCTACTTGATAATAAGCGTGCTCGTATATTGCGAACAGGATCGAAAATGCTATCATCAGTAGATGTATCAAATATGTCTAGCACAGCTGTCGGTTTTGATTCAAATCAAAATTCGTTGTTTTAGGGCTTCTGTTGGTTTTGTTGTTACAAGAAGTCTGTTATAAGCCTTTTTTTTGAGCTTTTTGCCTCAAGTTCATATAATTTTGATATCCTGCTACAGAAAACGTAAGATTACGTTGGAATTTTAACGCTCGCTCTATGTCAGGATCATGAATAAGAAAATGCTGTTCCATGCTAGTAACTGTTAATAACTGAACTTCATCTTAGACTTCGTCATTATCGACTTCTTTGTCATAAATTTGATCAAATAGTCCTCACCAAAGGAGCTTTCGCATCAGCTTCGATGTCGCCTTTTTGCATCTGACATTAAAATCTTTGCCACCAATTGCATTGGATAAAGTTACAGTTTCGGAACACTCAGAGGATTTCTATACTACGAAACTTTCTCTTTTAACACAAAAAATTGAAACTTATTGCAAAAAAAATTTTGCATCAAGCATTTAAAATTGATTGGCATTACTGTTTGATGGCAAAAGTAGCATGTGTAATACAATCCATAATCGAAAGCTTTCTCCATGCTTCCACAACAGTCAAATTTCTTTCTTCCACTGAGTGTAAAATATATTTAAATGCTTGCTTTATATAGACGCTAAATGACATTTATAATACCCTGATCAGCATTTGAATATTTGGGGAAATTTGGGAAGGGGGTTCATGTTAGAACAAAAACTTCGTGTAAAAAAATATATTGGTGAAACGTGTTATTTTAAAATCGCGCGCGTAAAAAAAAAGTTGCGTTTATATATGGATATATATGGTATATTGTGCCAAATTCAAGATAAGGTGTTACCATTTTTGAAAATAATCTACTTAAGAAAGAGTTTAGTTTCATTTAAGTTTTTATTAACGTCGCACTAGAAGCAAGACGAGGGCTATTGGTGACGGGACTCGCAATTTTGAACCATGGTCAAGTGACGAGGAGGACACCTGAGCTGGCAACCCCTTCTCTTAACATCCACACCACGCCAACGGTAGGATTTTGGGCCCCGACAACGTGCATCAGCCCCGGCTACACGGCAGGTCATCGGCGGCCGAGAATCGAACCCGCGACTGAACGAAAATCGCCGGCCACGACTCCGAAACCATGACCACTAGACTACTGTGGCCATTAATAGTCTATTATCCTGCCTAGGGTGAATTACGTTAAATACTCCACTCTCAAAGAACAAGAAAATTAATTTTAGTTACACATATTAATTATTAGTTGTTCTGATGATGAGGCTTCTTTATTGATATCGCATGGAGAGGAAATGCAAGAGCTATTACCTACGGACCTCATAATTTTCAGCCTCAGTCAAATGACAAGGACGATACTTAGCTGTCACCTCCCTCTCCAAACTTCCACACTACGTCAACTGGAGGGCTTTGGGCCCGACAAATTTAACGTGCATCAGCCCTGGCTACACAGCTGGTCTTCAGGGGCCAAGATTCGAACCCAAGACTCAACGAAAACACCCGGCCACAAGTCTGAAACCATGACCGCGGCCACGGACTTTGGGCCTCAACAGATTTAATATGCATCATTCAAACTTCATGGTGGGCCTTTTAGGGGCATCAGGGCTTGCATTCAGAATTTTCCCTATCAAACCCAGATGGAAGTAAACTTACAGCGAGAATGCATCGGTATTTGTAAGAAAAGGGGTGGTTAGAGTGTTCTTGTGGTGAGGTAAAAGATAAAATAGTATTCTTCATGTTAGATCATGATATTTATGTTAACAAAATTATATAACATAAAACATCAATCTACGAACACTGTAAGAACTACAATAAGGTCATGGAGAGGTCAAGGAATGCTACAAAAGGGACAATAATCCCTGCTGTAAAGGTAAATACATAGTAATAAGTAAATATTAGTAATATCCCTAAGAAGTAACCGATATATTTGGATAAATTTTATTCTGCATATGAACTGTTGGTTATGTATATAATATTAGAAATTATATATCTTAATACTGATTATTTGGGTTCAGGAAACTGTAGATTGAAATAACCCACAGAATTGAGAAGACAAGAGCTCAATCTCCTGAGTTTTGCAATGACGCTCTCCGAAAGATCAACGAACGCTGGGAGAAATGTGTAACTGTGGATAAAGACTATGCAGAGAAGTCTAGAGAACAGCACATAAAAATTAAGTTTCTAACTAAGTTAAGTTTCTTAAATTTCTAAGTATTTTTAGTAATAAAAATTTTACGATATTCCGAGATTATAATTAAAACTTTGTGATAATGTGGGTTACTTCAATCTAAAGCTCCTACAAACCAAACAAATCAACTCCGAGAGCAGTAATTTACGACATTATGTACATAAAAATCAATATGCGGATTAATTTTTTCCAAACATCTCGGTTATTAAATTTACAGTAAATTAAAATTTACGATGTCCTCTCGTGAAAAAATATAACTACTACCATAACTACATATAGACTGTGTGACATTTCTAGCTGAAAATTGGCTCGTGGCGGGAAATTAATGTGACATGCTTGCTATAACGCAATGAGTGATCACTGCAAGATTACAGAAATGCGACGCTCCCCCTTCCAGAACAGGGCTCCTTCCACCCCAAATTTTATTTGAATCTTTTAAGAATTAAAAATATACTATTTTCCGTATAATTTTTGTTTTCATACACAGTTCTTCATTTTGTTCGTGATTATACATTTTAATTACGTAAGTTCAATTATATGTCTAATTACATAATAAAATACATACTATAGGCTCATTGGATATTTTTTCACCTAAAATGTGTTGGTTTGCTTTTTGTGTTCCACCTCTGTTGAACAGAAATAAATTTTCATACCGAAGGACTTTCGAACAGTGATTACAAACCTCTTAATCAGTTAAAAAAATTTATCTTTAAAAAATATAGGAGAGATTTTTAAATAAGTTTCCAAAAAAATGTGATTTTCAATAAATCGATTTAAATCTTTTCGCTAATTTCAATAGTTTTTCCAGCTGCGGACAGACGCGAGAAAATTCAGTATTTTTGATGCACGAAAACATTATAATCTAAATATTTTCGAAAATTTTATTTTCCCTTATATTAAATTTCCTCTTTCACATTGTGCAGATATTACAGATAGACTGAAATTTTATAATCAAGAAGGAATTTCATTGGTTAGAAGGCAATACTATTTGTGAGAAATATCAATAAACTTCCCAATTCTTGGCAAACTTTCTAACTTTTAATTAAATATTATATTTTGATGTACCGGAATTTTTATAACGTGTCCTAGATAGTTAATAAAAACCTATTGATAATCAACCGAGTCAGTAATAAAGTTAAGTTCCAGTAATATTTGATTTTTTTAAAAAAAAAATTCGAACAAAACGAATCTCGTTCCAAAGTTACATTCATAACAATAGGTCATATGTTATATACAGCCAAAATCAGTCATTGGATCAAAAGTAAGTGTCGATAAATACTGCAATACTTATAAAATTTTAGAGGCAAAAATTGTTTTGTAATTTGTATATTAATTTCATTCCATGAAGTACATGACATATTTAATAAACATAGCTCTATATTATTTAATGCATTCATTAAAGAAATATCTTTATAAAAAAATTCCACTTTTTCCTTCATATATGCATATTAGAATAAATGTATTTTTGTGCCTTTATTCTTAAATTACACACTCGTATAAATTATAAATTAAGAAAAAAAATTAAATGATTCGAAAATCGTCCCATTTAGTACAATTTCAAATACAAGCATTTGCACAAAAATTGTTAATGTAAATTTCAGTATAGAAAATAAAAAGCATATTTTAAATAGAGGGGTGTAAAATTTGGAAATAAAGGTACTCAATAAATATATTTTATTATTATAAGCTTAACTAAATATAGTTATTAGGTTTAACAAAATTACTTTCCCCAAATATCAAGAGAGGAAAGAAATTCTGGTCAGAGAAACTCAGAAGGGTTTTTAAGTAAAGAATTATTTTAAGGGACTTTTGAAGCAACAAATTCTAATTTGAGTTACAATTTTAATATCTTAAAAATTTTATTAAAAAATTAGAAACTTTACTTATTCTAGCTATGCATTTAAAAAATATTTCATTTCATTATGAAAAGTTAATTTTAACTGCAAATTTGAAAAAAAAAAAATATGCATTTCATTTCAAAATCACTTAATTGTTCCAAAAAGGAAATAGTTGAAATAACAATTAACCGTATATTGGTTAAAAAATATTACTTTTTTATTGCATTAAGGCGATTTGATTTAAAAAAAATTATTAAAATACAATTTTAAATCAGAATTTTTATTTCATGTAATAGTCTTTAATATTTTTAAAATGAAATAATTTAATTTAATTAATAAAATGTCTCGTCTAATTATATAAATTTAAAAAAAAAAGGCATTTATACATTTATATTCTGTATGCAGTTCAATTTGTATTAATGAATATTTTTACAAATCAAAACTCAACCTTAAATATAGGAGAGAATTTTAGTCTACCTGTTGCTTTTTTGATATTTCTGAAAATTCTCGTTTTATATTTTACAAATATAAATAATGCATCATTAAACTTAATATTTCACGCTAAAATTTATCATTTAATAATCTGTTTCTTTTTTTTTTTACAAATTTTTTTAATAATATTAACAATTATTAATTGAAATTAAACATTTCTCATTGTTTACCATTAAAAATACTTTAAAATATAAATCTAAATATTCTACAAAATTTTGCACGTTAATATCCTATTGAATAAAAAGGAATCATCTAGAGTATATATGCAATAATAAAAATTTTAATGCCCATTTTTTTTTTTTTTTTAATTTTGGTAAACATTCGATGGAAACTAAAAAAACACACAAATCAAATTATCGATAAAATTATTTCAAAATTAAACATAAACATATCCATACAAAAATTCTAGAACTATAAAATACCGACATAACTTGAAGAGCAATCATCCAACAGGTCGAGAAAAGAGATCAAACCCAATTTTACCTTTCTCTGTTCTCGCAAAGCTGAGATACAGATGAATCCTTTCGTTATTTATAATTTCAAACACGATCAAAATAATCCCTCACTCGTAACATTGCTCCCAACATTTCACGCAATTATCATCCACAATCACACAATTATTCTTCACAATCCAGACAGAAAATTGTGAGAGCCAATCGATAGAGTATGCATGTGATCTAGTTGAGCAAACGCACATGGTTTTTGTGTTCGAAATCCTGGTGATCATATGGCAAGCTGCCATGTTGGATCAGACATCCCGGCATGCCTCATTCTCTACCCATGATTCCGTTTTCCGAGCTGTTGGATAGGAAAAGGGTTTCAGGATTTCTTTTTTTTTTTTTTTACTTAGCCCTTTTAACTTGTTTGTTTAGTAGTGGCAAGAGAGAGGTGTTTGATAAAAGGTTCTAGTTTTAAGTTTGTGTGTGTTAGCCGGTTAAATATTTTACTTCTGTTAGAAGTTTTAAACACCGTGAGTTTGGAATGAAATAAAATACTTCCGAGCAATTTTCGGTTTTAGAGCGAGAGAGTCTGTTGGCTGTGAGTGAGAGAAAATAGCGAAAAGAATTTTAGACAGCTGCATATTATAGCAAATCATATTTAATCCGACTTTTCGGAGCCATGGCTCATGATAATCAAGCTGATTATCGATTTTGCCGGATTATCGAATATCAATATTGTTTTAATGAGAATACCGAAGATATATATAAACTCTACTTTAGACAAAAGTTTTAATAATTATTAAAACATGCATTTATTGTGTTCACGAGCATTTTGATTTGCACAGATGTTACACATATCCGACAAAATATTTCATTTCATTTTGACTTAAAAATAAATTCAAGAACTAAATATTAATTTAATGCTTTTGCATTGAAGAAACCCACAGCACACAAAAAAATTAATTGCAGTGCATTGACAGTTAAACAAGCTGTAAAGGTTTTCTCTAGTTACATACATATTGCTTATTTTATTAGCCCTTGGACACTTTATGGTCTTCGAAAATATTTTATTGTACAGTAAATTGTATATATAAGGCTGTAATATTGTTCAAACATATATGTAAGAAAACAAAAAAAACCTCTGTATTGCAAAGAAAACTGACAGCTACAATAAACACTTGGCAAAAATGCGACCAGCATCAGTTTCTTGACCTAACAGTTGAGGTCAACAATCACCCGAATCCACATGAAAATATCTGTTAGCGAATATCTTAATTGCTGCCATGTAGCCGAGAATGAGGTACGTTAAATCTGTCGGGACCCAAAGTCCTCCCGTTGGCGTGGTGTGGAAGTTAGAAGAGGAGGGTGCCAGCTCGAATGTCATCCTCTTCACTTGCCCGAGATCCAAATTACGAAATCCGTTTCCAAAAGCCCTCGTGTTGCTTCTAGTGCGACGCTAATAAAAAAAAACTACACTAAACTCAGTGGTGTGCGAGTGAATGTAAAGGTTACTGGCGCAAGAGCCAAATGTGGCTATGCTGCACCTCACAAGATTTAATTGTGGTCTGGAGATGCAGAAATTGAAGAAAAGACAAATTGATTTGAAAAATTGATTGACAAGGGGGGTCGGAAATAGAGAAGGGTCGCTAAGGTAACCCGGGTTTACCAAAGACAGTAAACCCCATAGGAAAGAAAAAGATCATTAGAGTGCCCCGGGGTCATGATGCCCGTACTTACCTCAACAAGGCAAGTCTCTGAAGTCCCCTGATATAATTTAGGCACATTAATATATACAATGTACTCAGACCCTGGGTGCGCATTTTAGTCGCATCTTACGTCACGCATGAGCTACAGTAGGACTATTCTGTCATTCCCGGTCACCACATGGGTCCTAAAGTTAGTGGTATCAGGGTTGGAACTCACGATTCGATGGAAACAATGCAAGTCATGAATTCGTGACCATGACTCATCAGCAATCGAGTAGGTACTGTCGGACACTGTTGTTTGCTTGATTGGTTTTATTAACGTCGCACTAGAAGCAACACGAGGGCTATCGGTGATGGATCTCGTAATACTGAACCTCAATCAAGTGACAAGGACGACATCTGAGTTGGCACCTTCCTCTCCTAACTTTCACACTACGACAAAGGGAGGACTTTGAGCCTCGACAGATTTAACGTGCATCAGCTCAGGCCACACGGCGAGTTTTTAGTGGCATCAAGCTTTCAACCCACGACTCGACGAAAACCGCCGCCACGAGTCCCCAACCATGACCACTAGGCTACTGCTGCCACCGGATATTGTTGGAACTATTTTCAAAAAAATAATAGTCTTTGTTGCAACGAAGCTTTTACTTCACAGTTTATACCTTCGAATTAAGTATGAGTTTTAATGCACCCAAAGAATGTATTTGTAGTTAAAACACTAATAACACTTATTTAGATGGGGGGGGGGTTCAACAATAATATTACGTTTTGACTTCTAGTGCGATCGTGTTACTGTATGGATTTTATAAGTAATTAACCTAGATCGTCTGCTATGTGCAGATCTAAACAGGTAGTGGCTTCGATAACCTGGTGGTCATGAAGGGTGGGGGGGGGGGGGCGTTGCTTTCGTGGAGCCGTGAGTTTGATTCCTTATGCCACAAATGACCTACTGTGAGCAGGAATGAAATATTGACTTGAATTATTGTACAAGTCCTTCCATTGGTGTGATATGGAAATTTTGAAGAGGGAGATGCCAGCTTTGATGTCACCTTGAGTTTAGTTTAGTTTAGTTTTTATTAACGTCGCACTAGAAGCAACACGAGGGCTATTGGCGACGGACCTCGTAATTTTGAACCTCGGTGACAAGGTGACGAGGATCAAGTGACGAGGACGACACTTGAGTTGGCACCCCCTCTCCTAACTTCCACACCATGCCAAAGGGAGGACTTTGGGCCCCGAACAGATTTAACGTGCATCAGCCCCGGCTACACGGCGGGTCTTTGGTGGCCAAGGATCGAACCCGCGACTGAACGAAAACCGCCGGCCGCTATCCACGACCTTGACCACTAGGCTACCGCGGCCCCCTTGATGTCACCTTGAACCGAGGCTCAAAATTACGAGGTCCCTCACCAATAACACTCGTCGGTGGGACGTTAATAAACAATCCCATTCTGGTTCAAAACAATTTCAAATAATGTATAATATATATTGTGTATAAATAAATATTCTATATCATAAAAGATTACAAATTTATTCATTTTAAACCACGATTTTCTCTCCCCTCCCAACCTTGTATATTCATATTTCCAATACCACGTTGCGCAAGCGTTTCTCTAAATAATAGTGGTACATATTCATTATAATAAATATAAAAAAGGGTATGTTTTATTGCAACACGCACATTATATATAGATATATATAATGCAATAAAAAAATCTCTCTTGAAAATAATTTTACTTTTTTTAAAAACTCTCACCTTACATTTACCGCCCCCAATCTTAAAAATCACTGATATTGTTATCTGCACATTTTGTTATATTGTTCTTTGCATAAATCAGTTTTTTTCCTGTCTAAAATACACTCCTTTTTTCGTATCCGGTACAGTTATACTAAATGGAATTTTAACTCTACAGTGTTTAAAAGGAAAAATTTTATACTTACAGTATGTTTTTCTCAACAGGATAAACGAGGATTATTGACGAAGCATCTTGCAATAATGAGAAATTCATGAAGAGGATGAGATTCGAGCTGGTATTTCCTTCTTCTGACTTCCACACAATTACATGTCAAGACGGATTGATTGTCACCGAACATAGCACTTGGAAGCAACACCAGGGCTATAATCGACGATCATCATTTTTAAGTTTCAATAAACTTCAAAGACTAAACCTGTGAACTGAAAAATCCTTAACTTCCCTTCCACACCAACGTGAGGGATTTGAGCTCTACAGGTTTATCATGCAACAACTTCTTTATAGTGTCTAGGGATGGAGATCGAAAGAACGACCTGTTTATTCGAACCAGTTCATCTAAAAGAGCGAGAACATCGGAGTCAGCAGTCCACAAGAAACCTGTTCCTTGCTGTTCCAAATTATTCAGAGTCGTTTTCAGCTCTGTGCCTTCAGATGTATAACCTTCTCTTACACGATGTGTTACGGAAGTTTGTAATCCGCAGGAGAAGTCAGAAGATATTGCCCCTCCCGCTCTCTAGAAAGAAAATGATCGCCGAAACTATCCGTCCATCAGCTGTCAAATCTTCCTACCGAAGAACAAAATTAGGGGAACACACCTATGACCCTCTCTACTCTAGTTTTTATTAACGTCACACTAGAAGCAACACGAGGGCTTTTGGCGACAAACCTCGTAATTTTGAACCACGGTCAAGTCACGAGGACGACACCTGAGCTGTCGCCTCACTCTCCTGACATCCACACCACTCCAATGGGAGGACTTTGGACCCCGACAGATTTAACGTGTATCAGCCCCGACTACACGGTGGGTCTTTGGCGGCCAAGGATCGAACCCGCGACTGAACGAAAACCTCCGGCCACGAATCCGAACCTTGACCACAAGGCTACCGCGGCCACCCTATGACTATCTCGCACAGTTCCCCGAATCCAGCAGTTAACCGACGTGCGCAGTAAGTACATAAGAGCTAGATCGAACGGCTCCGGATGCAACTAGTGTGCAGGAGAAAAAATTCCTCTTCAAAAGCGAACTCTTTCCGCAGGCAGGTAAAATACCTGGGAAAGCAAGATGAGGAATGGCAACGATTGGGAGAAACGATTTCCAACTTCTAATGGATCATTCTGACGAATAGATCTTTCGGGTGGGTTTTTTTCCCCCCCGTTTTGTAATACATTTCCGCACCCAAATGTAATCAAAAACTGAATTATTTTTCCATTAATTTGTATTTTTTATTTTCAAGCTTATTCGTTTTCTTTTAAATTAATGAGCTAACTCTAAAATTCTCGCATTTGTGTTAGGTATTATTTAGATAGGGTAAAAAAGCATTTGTATGAAGCGTTTAGTAATACATAAACATTTTGGTTATCAAAGAATAATTCTCATTGTCAACATGCATTTTAAGGCTTATAATTTAAGACTACCCCGAAGATGACTTGTATCAGCAGGTTTTTATATATTGACGCAAAATCAATTATATACATTGATATCATATTTCGATGAATTTCATCAAATCTATGAACAGGTTAAGAATCTTTTTATGAAAATTCTCTTTATTTTGATTCTTATTATTGCCTATTAGGAAAACAAATAAGAGGAGGGAATATGAATGTAAATGTTTCGTGTATTTCATGTGTACCTTTATTAATTGTACCTTTCATTAAAAATAGAAAATAAACAAAACTATGCGCTCGGTATTTAGTTGTAGATATTTTGCAAACTGTAATAAAACATTTTGTTTGTATTTTAGCAAGAGTTTAATATCTTATGTATTGTATTAGAAGCAGAATTGTTAAATTTTTTTCCATAAATTATTACTTATTTTTGCCTAAAATGCAAAATACATATATAAAAATTACTTCGGTGGGTTTTTTTCAGCATTTAATTTATTTTGAACAAGTAATTATATATAAAAAAGTAATTGTACTGAGAAATTACCAAAGGTACTTTATTTTCACTATCGGCAGATAAAACACAAAATCTTTTTTATTTAGCGTTAATTTAATTATAAACATGATTTTTTTTTTCAAAAATTCAAATAGATTGGAATACTATTCAAAGCAATTATATGTAGTTATTGTATAATATTAAATTCATTCGAATACCTTTGATATTTTGGTTCAAGGCACCTAAAGAAAAAGTAGATCTAAGAACAAGTTAAATAAGTCTTTTATTAAATGAACTAGAACAAGAAAATTCAGTTCAACCAAAAGATCAGAAATTCCTGTCCCTAAATATCAGTATTCATAGATTATTTGTACCAATTTCAAGGTCATATTGTCTTGTAATTGCTCTGTTACGTAAATATATATATATAAGTTGATGAGAAAAAAAAACAATAATTAATAATATCATATATAATACAGTTTTTAAAAATTCGTTTGACAAGGAAATCTAATGTTTTAAGTTTAATATATATCACGTGTAAATTTAAAATTGTATTCTCCTAGCTGTGACTGAAATATAAGTATACAAATTTCTAGAATACGGATTATTTTCTCGTGGCTCCAAAAGGAAGCAACATCAAAATAATTTCACTATATTAAACAGATCATTTATGTAATTTATTCAAAGTTATGTAGATTTTTTTTTTTTCATGAAATCGCTCGTTTTAGTTAGCTTAAACTTTTATTGAAAGTACTTCAATTGAAAATTTCGTTCGAACTCAGCTCTCTTCTTCACAATTTTTTTTTCCCTAAAATGTTCTATAGGGAAAATATTCTATAAGAATTTCTTGCTTGCTCTTCTTTAGACAATATAATGCGTCTTAAGGATAGGAAATATAAAATAAACTTAATAACAAACGATGTGATGCGTGTTGCTAAGAGAACCAATGCATTTCATCTTTTTAAAAGAATTGAAGATATTATAGAGAAGAGAGATTTTCTTTAGGGAGGATAATTTCAGAAATAACTATATGCTAAGCGGATAAGCTAAGCCATTATCAAAGTAAAAAAATTACCAAATTTTGCAAAAAGCAAACTAACTTGGAATTCAGGCGTATAAGAACCAGTTTTTACTTTTTACTTGTAATGTCCAAGGATAAAAATTTAGCAATTGTTAGAAAATATTCCTATTTAATTTATAGCTACTTTGCATGCATGAAATGTTTCCATTTTGCATATTTTGTCGTCATTTAACAAAACTATATTTAAAGAAATATTATTTCGTGAAAAATATACGTTTACTTTTATATGTATATCGTTTGCTTATTTATATTTAATTAGAATACTAATTTACTGCGGCATGTGTTATGAAACACTGTTCAAAAATTAATTTAACGGAATAAAATTTATAAATTACCTAAAACAATCACCTCAATCTTACCTTTCAGAATCAGAACGTATATTCTGATACTGATTTTAAATTATTTTGTGAACTGTTTTAAACCCAGTCAACCAAAAACTTATTTTCAATTCATAAGACAAATTTTGACAAACTCCACAGGCGATAATGTGCTGCATCAAAATTAAATTTTTTTTCCCTCATGCTGCAATCTAGAATTGAATTCCTTTCATCAGTTTTGTGGTACTGATGTCAATAAATTTTGCATTTTCGTTTTGCCATCACAGAAATAAATTTGTTAATAGCGTTTTGCCACTCATAGAATAAAATTCTTTATTTCCGCTTTTCCACTCATGTCTATATATTTTATACTTCCGTTTCGCCATCATAATAAATATTTCTTTATTCCGTTTTGCCACTCGAGTCATGAAATTATTTATTTCCGTTTTGCCACTCATGTCAACATATTTTGCATTTCCGCTTTGCCACTTAAGGCATAAAATTTTTAGGTTCCGTTTTTCATCATAAAAAATAAATTCCTTTTCTTCCTAATTTTTACCCTAATAATATAATTTATTCATTTTGATCATCATCAGGATAAATTTATTTCATCTCTTTTAATCAAAACAATTTTTTTTTTTTTTTTACTTTTCTAATTGCGTTCATGAGATTAAAATATTTCTTATGCTCGTAACTGTTGATCAGATGAAAAATTTTACAAAAATATTGATATTTTTGCTCGCTTTGAGTTTGCTCATCATTTGTATTAAAAATACAAATTTAATTATGGTATTTAAGCATTTAAAAGAGTTTTATGTCCGTAAAGAATAATTAAATATGAAAGAAAAATCGTTTGACGACGAAATCAAATGATCTTTGGAGTAATCATATCAAATAACATTTTTTTTTCAAACATTACTAGATTCTAAATATATAAATAAATAGAATATAAATGTATTTTTATGGTATTATATTTATCGCCAAATTACAAATTTGGATGTTTAAAAAATTAATTTGCTAAGATATTGTTCTAATTAATTTTTTTTTTTCACATTTGTTTTGTGTAATGCTATGCATTGCACAACTTATGTTTGACATCTTGAAAATATTCTGAATATTTGAGATTCACAAATGTTTGAAATAATTTAGGATACTTGAAATTTTATGGAAAATATTCATAGAATTGATTACTTGCCGTAAAAATATATCACTTAAAGACAAATATTTTAAAATATACCTGAACAAATAATGAAACTTATAACTCTAATTAATAATTAGTAACACTAAGTTATTTAAATCTGTATCAAATGTAAACAATTGAATAAACTAATATAAACTAATTCAAACTTATATTAATAAATGTAAAATGGATAATGTAAACTATAATAATAAATAATGCTGCATACTGACAAAATATCAGTGTCTTAAACTTCAAAAGAGTGAATGTTTTTGTTCGATTTTGTATGGTGAGAAAAATTAGATGATTTGCAAAAAATTATATCCCTCAAGATTACTGAATATCAAAATATTTTTATTCTAATTATTCAATGATTTTAAAATATATTTTAGTTCCATATTTTACATTATGAAAGAGTATTTAATTACTCGAAAGAGAGAAATCGTGGAGCTTTTTTTTTTTTTTTCTTCCCAAATATCTTTCTTGATAGCCGAAACGATTTTTTGTTGTTGTTGAACGATAAATCTGTAAGGTTTATTAATGGTTTTCTATTGAATTTATTTACTTTAACTTAATAAACCATTTATATTCTTAATTATGATAATATAAAAAAATTTAATTATTCTTACGTTTAACAATCATTTGGATTACTTTTACTTCCCATCCTATTAAAATTATTGTGTTCATATTTAATTTAAATGCAGGAGTTGAAAGATATCTTCATTAAAAAAAATTCCATTATAAGTGTAAAATTTCCTTGTAATTAACGTTACTCAAAATTATTTTAAATTATTGGTTTATTAGCGAAGAGCCGGATCTGTATCGTTCTCAAAAACTTGATGGAATTGTGGATCTCGGCATTTGAAAAAAGAGGAAGTTAAAAATGATTAACAAGATGGAGGGCCGAAAATATTGAACGCTCGCTACAGTATCCCGTGATTATCAAAGACAGTAAACACGATAGGAAAGAAAAAGATCACTAGGATGACTTGGGTCATGATGTCCATACCAACCTAAAGAAGGTAGTTAAGTCTCTGAGAGCCGGCGTTTTATTGCAAGGGTGTAAACTTACATACGTACCTTTTTTATTTATAATAATGTTCAACAGTAATACGAAATAAACATGTATATAAACTAATAATAAATTACACATTTATAGCATAAAAAACTGTAATTTGATCTGATATAAAGATATGTTTTGTATTCAAAACAAATGTAAAAAAAAATTGTTCTTGCAAAGTTTTGCAAAGAACAGATTTAGCCTCCAAAGATATTAACTTTTAATAATTATTAAGTATTTAATTAAAAAGAGTTAAAGCAAACGATAAAATATTGAAGTGGACCATAATATTCTGTTCGGATATTAAAATTAAAGCAAACGATTAATTATTAAATCGAACGTATTTAATATTAAATATAACTATTGCTACCCTAAAATGAAAATTTATACATTACCTAAAACAATCCCCCTTTAATGACTTGAAATGATTCATTAATATCTATATACGAGGCTCGTTCAATAAGTCCTTAGAAATTCCAAGAGATGGTGATCGTAGCATAGAAAACGATTTGTTGTTAGCAAGCATCATGACTCACTAGACAGCTGTCTAAGTCAGAGTTACTCGATTTCGAATTTTGTTTTATTAACTTCTCTCTAGAAACAACACGAGGGTTATTGGTGAAGGACCTTCTAATTCTGAACCTCGGTCAAGTGACGAGAACGACACCTGAGCCGGCTCTACCCTCTCAACTTCCACACCACGCTCAAGGGAGGACTTTAGACGTCAGCAGATTTAACGTGCATCAGCCTCGACTACACATCGGGTCTTTAGAGACATAAAGGTTCGAATCCACGACTCGATGGACACCTATGGCCGTGTGGCCGCGGCCACACCTTCGAAAGTTAAGGGTTAAATGTGGCATACTCCAAGATATAAATCAAAAATGGTCTGGAAAACAAAATTTTCCTTACGCAAAGAAATTGTATCGTGACAAAAAACGGAGAAATAAAAAATAACCATAAAGAGTTCCAAATAAAGTTTGCTAAAAAAAGATGACCAATATGCAGACAGCATGTAACGCAAATATAATTCGAGTATGAAAATTAGTCTGTTTTGCTCAAATTCACAATGCCCTTCACAGCTGCGTAGGAAGTGTGATCGATTGGTTCATCAATATTTAAAAGTCCCCTGGAATATGTCACACCCACAATCAGTCACGCCCGTTGAAAACAGATTATTTCCTCTATAAATTAAGCTGAAAATATCGCCAAGGGGGAAACAGAAATGAGAAAGAAATATTGTTGAAAATTAGCAAATGGATATGATTTCTAAGAAAATACGCGCATTGATCTATACAGTCAATATTTATGAATATTTTTTTTTCATAACCAGGAAATGATCGATTGTTTATGAACGTCGTATTAGCAACACGATGGATATTGGTAACATGACTTCGTAATATTGAACTTCGTTCAAGTGACGAAGACGACGCATGAACTTGCACCTCTCTCTCCAAATTGCCATGCAGTGCGAGTGTGAAATCATGGGACATCGTGTGTGAGGGGAAGTGGCATTTAATGGCGCAAGAACCAGATATGGCTATGCAGCGACAAACAAGATGAAACTTTGGTCTGAACGTTTGAAAAAATTGGGGGAAAAAATTAAAAATTTCTACAAGAAAGATCATCGAAAATAGAGAAGGATCGCTTAAGTATTCCGGACTTGTTTACCAAAGACAGTAAACCCCATAGGAAATAATAAATATCACTAGGGTGTCTCAGGGGTACGACGCCCGTAACTACCTCAAGAGAACAAGCCCCCAAGGTCCCCTGATATAATCCCCAGGAGCAAGTTGCCCTGTTATACTTCTTACGACATGCATGAGCTACAGAGGAACTTTTCTTTCACACCCGGTCACCACACAAGTGTTGGGGGCTTGGTTTCGTTTTATTAACGTCGCACTAGAAGCAACACGAGGGCTATTGGCGAGACCTCGTAACTTTGAACCTCGTCCAAGTGTCAAGGACGACACCTGAGCTGGCTCCCCACCCCCTCTCCTAACTTCCACGCCCCGTTAACAGAAGGACTTTGAGCCCCGACAGATTTAAAGTGCATCAGCTCCGGCTACATGGAGTGTCTTTAGTGTCATCAAGGCCCGAACCCGCGACTCGACAAAAACCGCCAGCCGTGAGTCTGTGGCTATGATCGCTAGGCTATCGTGGCCACAGGTGTTAGGGAGTGAGAGAGTGATAGTAATTTTATGGCATAAAAGCCAATTACGGCTATGTTGCGCCAATTACGTTGAAGATTCCACTAGCTAATTCAACCTTTAAACCAAATTAAAAAGGAATAAAAAGATCAAGTAAAAGATAAAAACATGAAAACGGTAAAATCTTACATATGATGTAAAAATCCAATTTGTTTTAAAAATGCTAATAGTTTATAATGGAGGGGGGGGGAGATTCCCCACCACCGCTATCAAGTCTGACAAATTTAAAACAGATCAATGAAAAAAGGCATGACAATGAAGATGAAACACTGGACATTCAATTAAAATGTGATGAACAGTGTATTAGACGGGACAGGAAGGAACCTTAGAGCACTGTCTCCAAAAAAAAAAAATGGTTATGTGCAAAATTGTCCAATGCGAAGGCGAGTCTATCTGACATCTGACATCAAACTCTTCGCGTTGGAATAATAGGCTTCACCGAGTGTAATTTATTACATTGAAGACTCCATGATTACACGTGTCTTGGGCATAAACAAATTTAACGTGCATTAGACCCACTACACAGTGACACGCCACCCCACCCCAAACCGACAAAGCAACGGCAGTCCCGAGTTTGCGACAATGACTGGGCTACCGCAGCCTATGTATGCCGTGGAATCAAATCTTGTAGCTTATTTGATTTTCAAATAATGAATTAGGTATCTAAAAGAACACATGTATTTATTACTGAAAATGCTTAAAATATTTCCTTGTTCTTAATTTAGATTTACTTCATATGATGATTCGAGGTAACCATTTAAAAATGATCCAAAGGATGATAAATTGATTGAATTTTATTTCCTCAAGATGTTGAGAAACTCAGTTAAAGTTTCACTTTCGCTTTCTTGAAATAACCATTTAAGATGAAATGTTGCTATTTTTGGAAACGATATGTTTCTTTTGCCTTAAAATTCTTTGGGACTGTCCAAATATTTTCGAGTGAAAAATGGAAATTAGGTAATATTTAAAGAATTTTTAACTTGTGCTAACATGTTTTGAGAAAACGGCGTCAAAAAATTGCTCGGACATAAAATAAGGAATGCATGGGATTAGGTTCAAAAGATTAACATTACAATATATTATGATTATAATCATTACATTTAGTTTGCTTAAGATATATTTACATTGCTAGGATATATCTAATATTGTGAAGTCTGCTTTTTATTTTAATATCCAAAGAGTATATCATTATCTATTTTAATAACGAATCGTTTGCTCTTATTTTAATATTTAATTCATCACGGGAAATATATTTAATAGGATGTATTTAATATTTTATCGTCTGCGTTTTTACTTTAGTTTCCGAAAATAACATTATTACTTCAGTAAATTATCGTTCGTGTTCTTATTTTAATATACAATTTAATAATTGATTTTTAAGATAGAATGGTCGGTTTACATTATTTTTGTTGACATTTTTTTGCTTTAGAATGTTTTGCTTATGAAAATAAAAAAAATGCCAAGTGAATTTAAAGGAGGTATTTTCTTTTCTTGATAATAATTGCTTCTGTGAAGTATGGGGCTCCGAAGTACAATTATCTTCCTCTGAATAATCATCATTTTGAATAATTCTACTTTTTTGAGAATTTAACAGAAAAAAAAAAAAAACGTTAGAACATGTTAATATGAAGCTTGCAAAGCCATTTTCAATTTTTTTTTTTAAAAAAAATCTTTTTCATATATTTATTTTACTACACAGTTTCCTATATGAAAATAAAATTGTTCTTAGAAGAACCAATTTAAATAAAATTGGATTTTATATATCTTTTTTTATATCACCGTAAAATAAAATAAGAAATCAATTTCATAAAATAAATAAGAAATCAGAAGAGCTAATATAAATAAATTTGATTGTTAAAATATTTTATATTGAATATATTTGATTTTATTTTGTCTTAGTTTCTTTTCAACGAATTCGGAAATTTAGATAAATATCAAGAAATACAACTTAGGGCAAAGTGAAATTACTTTCCTCAAATTTAAAACAAACTTCCTGAATATTTCAGTTTTATTTCTAACAAATCAAAACAGAAAATAAAACAATGTTGTTTTAACTGGGGAAAAAAATAACATACAGCTCCGTATTCTGAAATCCTGGACGCTTCGAAAGATCTTATACATAAATTTAGTTTAAACTGAATTAAATTTTAACTAAAACTTCATTCAAAAGGTTCTCTTAGAAACGCTAACATTGCAAAAGTCGTTTCATGTAGGTATTTTGGGCATTGAATTTACGGCCTCGTCTGCACCATCTGCAATAAATCCACTGCAGTTTGCAATCCTACAGAAATAGTTGAGTCATAACAAAATACGCTCGTTAAAAACCTATCATTGGGGAATGGTCTACTGTTCCAATGCAAAAAGCGGATGTCCAGTTGATTCGCCTTCACACACCCACAGTGGATATACTATTCTTTCACATAACTATCTTTTGTTTGGAGACACTGTTCCAGGGTGTCCTTCCTGTCCAGTCCCATACACTGTTCATCGCATTTTAATACAGTGTTCAACGTTTTATCATTGTTGTATACTTTTTACCTCTATTTAAAGTTCATCTGACTTGATGGGGAGAAATTCCCACTATAATATAAATACTTTATGCGTTTTTTATTGGATTTTCATAATTAGGATTTCAACCCTATTACAATGTTTTACAGCTATTTTTTCTTAATCTGTGTGTTTACCTAACTTTTATTAAGTTTAAGAAAATTGCAAAAATTTTCAACAAACGTTTGGCGCAGCATAGCCATGGATGACTCTTGTGCAATAAACCCACAAACAATCACTCTTAGAAATTGAGACAAGTAGTGTTTTATTAATTTCTTTCATACATTAGATTGACGTTTAAGATAAATTTTACCTTTGGAATATAAAATCAAACTTAATTACTTTAGGGTTGGAAGGGTTACGTTTTATGTTAAGGTCGTTGTATGTGTTGACTAAAAGCAACACGAGAGCTATTGGAGACGGACCTCGTAATTTTGAACCTCGATCAAGTGATGAGGACGACACCCGAGCTGACACCCCCTCTCCTAACTTCCACATCACGCTGACGGGAGGACTTTGGGCCCCGACAGATTTTACGTGCATCAGCCCCGGCTACACAGTGGGTCTTCAGCCAAGGATCAAACCCGCGACTGCACGAAAACCTCCGGCCACGAATCCGAAGCCATAACAATTAGGCTACGGCGGCCACGGTTGGGAGGGGGAATAGGGATAGTGAATAAAGATTGAAGTTTAGCTATGATACTCTATAACAATAATACTTAATTATTCCAAAATTTACACTTTTAATGGAAGTATTGAAATACAACAATGTCTACCAAGCAATACAGAACAACAACAAAGACAAAACAAATTAAAGCTATTTTTGTTTCATTTTAAAGTATATTTGTTGGCTTATAAAGCTTGCGACTTACGAAAGGCGAATTGTGTGGATTGTGAGTTATATTTCAAACAGCTGTTTTTGTAATGATGGCTTGTCTTTTCATGTTAGAGGTATGATCTTACTTTTCAGTGCCATTGTTGTTTTTAACTAAAAAACCTTCAAATAATCTATTTGAAGGTTTTTGATTTATGGGGTTTTAAAATAATGTCTTTCCTTATGTTAAATGGGTGTCTCAAACATTTTCTGCATTGGATTCTATATTAGCACAAGCCTTGGCGACGGGTTTAGTTTAGTTTAGTTTTTTTATTAACGTCGCACTAGAAGCAACAAGAGGGGCCTTGGCGACGGGAAGCAGACTGATGTCAAAAAGCGCGAAAGATGCATCGAATTGACAACCCTTGCAATTATGGAGAATGTGAGCGATAGTATTTTAATGACGCAAGAGACATGTATGGCTATGTTACTCCACAAACAAGGTAAAGCTGCGATCTAGACGTATTAAAAACCGCTTGACGAGATAGAGGGTCAAAAATAGAGAAAGATCAAGAGGGAACTTCACCCGTGTTTAATGAAGACTGTAAACCCAATAGGAAAGAAAATGGTCACTAGGCTTGCCTCGGGGTCATGATGCTTGTACCTGCCTAAAGAAGGCAGGCAATTATGGAATAACATATTAGAGATTTTGTAGTGTAGCTGTTTTGGCATTATTTAACACCTTTTTATTTTACCTTCGCCAAATGATTAATTGCTTGTTTTATTAATGTCGCACTTTGAAGAAACACAAGGTTATCGGTAATGGATATCGTAATTTTCAATCTCGATCAAGTGACAAGGACTGCACCTAAGCTGATAGCCAACTCTAACTTCAACATGTCATCGTGAAGACTTAAAGTCTCGACAGATTTAACAAGTATCAGCCAAGCAACACAGTTCTATGAAATCTGGATGACTCGACGGAAACGTCGGCCGCGAATTTTCGACCGTGACCACAAGGCTACCGCAATCGTTTTTCATCGCCAAAGCAGACTGACAAAAATTTATTACTCACCATTTTTCGAAGTTTTTTTGCAATGAGCGATAGATATTTCTTTCCTATTATAAAAATCTTTCGACAAAATAAAAAGCATGGGAAAATATGAATTTTATACAGATTCGAAAAAAAAAATTAACCGAAATTTTTACAAATAGATTTCTTGTGTCAAAAAACCCTTAAGCCTAAATTTTCTAGCAATATCCCGACAGTTCGGGAAATTTTCCATTTTGATATCGCGATTGAATATCGAAGTCTTAAGGGGTCGCTTAATAATTTCCAAGATTTAATTATCGATTTACTTATGAAGTGGTGTTCAGAGACGATAATATAAATCGTTTATGCAGAACTAATTTAGTATATGGCCTTTGTAACGGTTCTTCCAAAATATTATGAACGAATTATCAAATTCGATTAAAATTTGGAATAACCCTTTTATAATTTGGAATAAGTTCTACCTAATTCTGCATTAAAAATTAAATAAAGGGAAAATTATTTCTTGTTTATTATCTGCATTAATGCATTCAGTTGGTCCTAATTAACCCAACAATTTAATTCATATTGACCTCTTTAATATTTTTTCTATTTTTATCCAGATGCTAAGGGAATTGTAAAAATTATTTAGGGTGTCTTTTTTTTTGACGGTTTGATAATTTAACTATAATTCTTTGATGATATTTACAGTTGCAATCAGATCACAGCCATTAAGCAACATTTTAGTTCAACAATGTTCCAATTATAATATTCACTCATAACAATAACAAAATAAACAAATTATCAAAAATATAAAAATTTCTAAAAAATGCAATTAAGAAGTTAATTTACAACTAGGCCATGTTAACATATATCCTTTAGGTACTTACATGAAATAAAATAGTACTGTCATGGAAAAAAGACAAGTCCAAACTTGGTTAGGTGCTCAATTCATTTTCAGTTCCATTATATTTATTTTTTAATCATATATATCGACCTACCATCATTCATTACAAATAAATTACCATTATACATCTATCTGAAACCATGGTAGACCAAATTGCAATCGCCATTCACACAAACATATGTAACTTTAACTGCATTCATAGAACTAGCGATAGGATGATTGGCAATGCCTCCGCTTGGCGCAAAAAGTTGGTTGATTTTATTAACGTCTCTTTAGAAGCAACACGAAGGCTGTTGACGACGTACTTCGTAATTTTGAACCTCGGTCAAATGACGAGGACGACACCTGAGTTGTCATTCCTCCCCCTGTCTCTCCTAACTTACACACCACGCCAGCGGGAGGACTTTGAGCCACGACGGATTTAACGTGCATCAGCCCCGGCCACACTTCGGGTATTCGGCAACATCAGGATTTATTACACATTAAGATTCAAATGGATATTAGGGATGGATCGAATGATTGATTATTAACGGCACACTTGGAAGCAACATGAGAGCTATTGGCGACGACACCTTACAATATAGAAATATGGCCAAGTAACAAGGACGACACTTGAGCTGGCAACCTATTCTCCAAGCTATCACACCATCCTAATGTGAGAAACATTTGTGGCTGCGGTAACCTAGTGGTCATGGTCGCGGACTTGAGGTTTGCGGGTATTAATCGAGTCGTGGGTTTGAGCCTTGATCCCACTGAAGACCCACCGTCCAGCCGCATCTGATCCACCTTAAATCTGTCGAGGCTCAAAGTCCTCTAATTGAAGTGTTGTGGAATTAGAAAGAGGAAGGTGCAAGTTCAAGTGTTGTCCTCGTCACTTGACCCAGTTCAGAAATTAAGAGGTCCGTCGCCAATAGTCCTCGTGTTGCTTCCAGAGCGACGTTAATAAAATCAACCAAACCAAAACCAAACCAGAGAAACATTAAGACCTGATAGATTTAACTCATCACTTATGCACTATAAGGCTAGGCTTTAACGGGGTGAATCAAGGCTCGATTCTACAACTCGATTGCAACAACGCCGGACATGACCATTCAGCTACCCCGCAATGGGAAATGTTTAGATTAAACAAACTAACCCTTATTTGGCGACAATAGCCTTTGTTGCTCTGTATCCCACATAATACCAACCGAACTAATCATTAAACCAACACAAACAGTTGCCTCGTTGTAACAAAGCTATAGAACTAAATTAACTAAGAAAAACAGGTGGTCGCGGTAGCCTAGTGGTCATGGCTTCGGATTCGTGGCTGGCGGTTTTCGTTCAGTCGAGGGTTCGATGCTTGGCCGCTAAAGACCCCTCGTGTAGCCGGGGCTGATGCACGTTAAATCTGTCGAGGCTCAAAGTCCCCCCTATGTCGTAGTTTGAAAGTTAGGAGTGGAAGGTTCCAACTCAAATGTCGTCCTCGTCATTTGATTGAGGTTCAGAATTACGAGATCCGTCACCGATAGCCCTCGTGTTGCTTCTAGTGCGACGTTAATAAAACCAATCAAGCAAACAACAGTCTCCGACAGTACTTACTCGATTGCTAATGAGTCGTGGTTGCGAACTCGTGACTTGCATTGTTTCCATCGAGTCGTGAGTTCCAACCCTGGTACCACTAAGTTTAGGACCCGTGTGGTGACCGGGAAGGACAGAATAGTCCCACTGTAGCTCATGCATGTCGTAAGAGGCGACTAAAATGAGTGCCCAGTGTCTGGGGGTATAGTCGGGTACTTTGCCCCTGGAGATTATATCAGGGGACCTTAGGGACTTATCTTCTTTTGGTAAGACGGGCATCATAACTCCCGAGGCACCCTAGTAATCTTTTTCTTTCCTATGGGGTTTACTGTCTTTAGTAAATACGGGTGAATAAAAAAAAAACAGTGAAGTTTTATTCTCTTTAATAGGACTTTATATGTAAAAAAAAAAGAATATACGAAATACATATATCAGATAGTTAAATTTTATGATCATCTACTTTTCAGTATGTCAAATTGCTGATCACTGACCTAAGGAAACAGTAAAAATGTAGAAATATCGCAAGTTAGAGACTTGAATATAGAATGAAGAGTGATGCAATTAAGGTTAGGAACTCTCATTTTAAATATTTAGGTTAGAATTAACGTTCTGCTGCAGCTACTCGAACCTTAGGCTAGTGTCGAACCTAATAATTTTTAACAGTAATCTGGTGACCGAGCCTGACACTTGGGATGGTACCCCTCCTAACTTTTCCACCAATTCAATTGAAAGACTCTGAGAATCTTCAATTCAGTGTGCAGCAACTCTTATTATTCCAGACGACGGATCTTTAGAATCAAATGCCCGAGGCAGCCAAGTGGTCATGGTCGCGAACTTGCGGTTGGCATTGGTTCCGTCGAATCGTGGGTTCGAGCCCAGGAACCATTTAACTCCCGCCTTGTAGCGGGACTGATGCATGTTAAATTTGTCGAGGCTCCAAATCCTCCCGATGAAGTGTTGTGGAATTTGACAGAGGAAGATGCCAGCTCAGATGTAATCCTCGTCATTTGACTTTGTGGATCAAAGTTACTAGGTCCGTCGCCAATAACCCTCGTGTTGCTTCTAAGCGCGACGTTAAGAATTGATCAATCAAAAGAAAATGGTGAAATCAACAATTAAACCACGTGACAATATTCTCTGTTTATTATGGTGCACACGTTTCGGTTGATTGGTTATTAACGTCCCACTCAAAAGCAACACCAGGATTATTGGCGACAGACCGCACAATTCCAAGTATCAATCAAGTGACGAGGACCGCACCTAAGCCGGCACCTCCCACACAAACTTAGCCACCATGCCGACAGGAGGACTCGAGTCTCAACAAAGTACTTAGTGGCAACTGCCTCGCTTTCATAGCGAGTCTTAGTTTAGTTTAGTTTTTATTAACGTCGCATTAGAAGCAATGCGAGGGCTATTGGCGACAGAACTCGTAATTTTGAACCACGGTCAAGTGACAGGGGTGACACCTGAACTGGTGCCCTCTCCTAACTTCCCCCACCTCGCAAACGGGAGGACTTTGGGCCCCGACAGATTTAACGTGCATCAGCCCCAGCTACACGGCGGGTCTTAGACGGCCAAGGATCGAACCCGAGACTGAACGAAAACCGCCGACCACGAATCCGATACCATGACCACTAAGCTACCGCGGCCCTGCCATGAATCCGAAACCATGACCACTAGGACACTCAATGAAGCCATAAGAAATTGCAAAATATGAGGTGCAATATATGCCTAACGCCAAGTTAGCTTTTTCCCAAAGTTTGGTGATTTTTTAATTTTATTTTTAATTATTTTCGTCGTAACATAGCGTTACTTCCAACAACCATTAAGAAAAAGTTTCAAAATCAACTGCTAAAGAACAAAATATCGCCTACCGGAGCAAAAACTACATTTATTCCGGTTTTAAAGAAAACGTATAATCGTATTCGAAGGTCATGATTTACACCCCATTTCATTTTTATGTTGCATTCAACTTTACAATTTTATGCGTAGATAGCACAACCACATTTTTTTAATTAATTTCAATAATTTTTTATTGGAAACAAAACGAATGCCAAAGAAAGTGTAAACTTGGATTGAACCTCAGATGAAAAATAATTAAATGTGTATTGTACGCAGTTCTATAGCTACCGAATTTTTGTATACACTCGGACACCAAGTTCGGGGATTTTTTCTTGCCAACTTAACATGTGCAGCACTTAGGCCTAATATAACATTTGGAATGCACAAAATTTGGTATCAAAAGCTTTATCGCTATTAAAACAAAATGGCGCCAATTCGGGCGTATACTGCAAAATATGAGGTACAATATATGCCGAACGCCAAGTTAGCTTTGCACAAATCAGCTCCAAAACTTTTTTTTTTTTATATTATCTCAGTCTCTGGGCTTAGAGGTTTCAACATTTTATATATATATATTTTTATTAAATATCATTACAAAGAAGTAAATAGAGAATTAAACAGATTGATGCAATAATATTTTATTTTTGCTATAACAGAACGACAAAATTTCCTGTTGTCAAGTTATCAATTTCTACAACATTATAGTGAACACCCAGACATCAAATTCATTTTTTTTTTTTTTTGTGCAAACTTATTGTGTTCGGTATTTAGATCAAACATGGTAATTAATCTATGCATATATTGCATCAACTTGACAACAAACTTGTGGCGGTCGCGAAGCGGCAGCGCAGATTCGAACCCTGGACCAAGGGGTCCGAAGTTGACGGGCCTACCAATCAGGCCGAAAAGATCTCATCGGGCTGGTTGAGTAAGGCCTTTTAACTTCTAACGTTGTAGTAGAAGAGTGTCGCTGCAAACTTATGACAAAACTGAATAAATATATAAGCAGCTACATTATACATACACAGATGAAACAATAAATTAGCTGTTAAAAATTAAATACCTCTTAAAATATTTTAATTATGCTCTGATAACATAATTTCCTACACCTTTATACATTTGGTACAGTTCCATTAGTCCAAAGCTGTTCATCGCCAAAAATAAGATTAAGCATGGTATCGATTGGCTGAATATGAAAAGTATATGATTTCAAAAATAGGTATCGCAATCTATTCATGATATTTGACTCTATATAGGCAATTTCGTTAAAGCACTTGTGTTTATTTTAGACTAGTGTTGCTCTAAAAGAATTGTAGACTGCATTTTAATAATTATGGATGTTTTGCAATAAACTGCGATATATCTTATTATCTCAAACAAAAATTGTTATATAAAAAAAGTTTTGAAAAACACAAAATAAAGTTTAAATGATTTTATTGACTTTACACCATCATGGACATAAAATTTGTACAAAAAATTATCACACTTAGAAAGGGAGAGAAAAAAAACTGCCGCTGTACAGAGTGATTAGAATTACAATTAGAAATCCCAGAAATCAGTAAATCAGCAATACAAAACAAATTATATCCATTTTAGAATCACATTTTTACAGCATTATCAATGTGGCACAATTTCATACACACAGACATAAATATTTTTAAAAAAACACTAAAACATATACTTGAAATGGCAAATTGGCCATAGGCAGTGTTTTTATAGACTGACCAGCAGTACAGTAAAGTTCTATAAAAGTGACCAGTAGAAATGTTCATTTTTTTTTCAAAGAAAAGAAAAAGCTAACCTAACAGTGGTCCTTCAAAACAAATTAAGTTACTTACATAGGCACATTATAACATGGTATACAATACAAATATCCATTAAAAACAACTATTTTTATACGTTTTTACAAGATATGTTTTACAATTTAGCTTTTATATAAACATCATATTATACATATATATAGATTGGAGAAAAAAATGTATAGTTTCTGAATTGATAAAGTGTATACACTTAGAAAATTGATAAAATACATACAAGAACAATAATATAGTAAAATAATTATTTATGAGGTGAATTGAAATGAATTTTTCATAAATTTAAATCGCAATAAATATGATGAATCTTTAGTGCCATGATACTACTTTATAAAATATGTAAATAGTTAAGTAAAAATATTTACAAATTTCACTACAATTTTTCTCTTTAAACTTAATCCTGTCTTTAATTTACTCTTTTCTCATCTATTTAAACTTAAGCTGAACATCGAAATGTCTATCATAACACAGCAATCAAAATTTCGATTTTGTTCTAATTTAGAGATAAGATGCTTAACTTTCTTTCATATTTCACAGAAATATTAACTATTTTTAGACAATTTTACCATGCAAGCAAACAAAATCTCAAAATTAAAATTTTGGAGTTTGCTTTTGGAAGATTTATAAAATTTAGTTTGGATAATTAAAAATCTAGTTAATTAAAATAAAAGGTAACTTTCCAAGATAACACTTTTGATAATTTACCAAAATACTTGCTACATTTCTTCTTGCTGAAACTTAGGTTTTAAATATAGAAGTTCGGAAATTTTATATAAATTAACATAATTTAAAACAATACAATTATGTATAAAAAGTTCACATAAAAAATTTCTTATACATCAATAAAGGAACTGAGAGTCAGTATATGGTATACCATAACAAGAACATCAATTACTTTTAAAAAGTCAAATATCAAAAAATTCACAAAATTACAATTACATACATCCAAGACATCAATACAAATACAAATTACTTCTAGCAATACATTGAACAAATATAATCCTGTTCCAATTTGAAATATTACCTTTCCTTAAAAACATTCCAAAAACTTTGAACCTTTAACATCTTTGTACACCAATAAGTTTCAAAGCATTTTTCAAGTCTTCTGATTAATATTGCCAGACAATATTTCAGCAAATCTCTTGAAGTCACAAAACTCAAACGTGGTATGTTTTCAGTCTCTGTAATAACTGAACAAATTATTGACCAATGGAATCTATTAAAGACTATCTGTCTTAGGAATGTATGTTTGAGACGTCATACCACAGCAGCTCTTGGTACATCTTGCTGTAGCTGTGGTAGTATTCTTTCTATTGAGTTTACAGTAGCAGTGGAATCATTGTCCAAATGGTCCATATCCACACTACATGTGTTGTCTAAGTTTTGCAAATTTTGGTTTTGAATGTCCAGTTGCTTGGCCAGCATGCGCGAAGTGGCTGTGGAATAAGATGGAGGTGGAGTGTATTTAGGGGGTGGATCATCCAGGAATGCACTGTTAGTGGATCCCTGGCTCATTGACGAAGTTGAGTTGAAGGAATGCCTTGAGCTTATGGGTGGTAAAGGAACAACAGGACAGCAAAGAAGTTTCAGTCGCTGGAAAAAAAAATTATGCTTAAAAACTAATGTTTAATTTTTAAAATATAGATGAATTCATTATCTACACAGATTAGCCTAAGACTTCAGCACTATTTTATGACATTTACTTTCTCATAGCTTTTTTTTACCACTTATTTTAATATAAAAAAAGGGAAATTTAATAATCCAATTCTCCAAAATGTTGTGAAAATATGACATTACAATCAGTTTTCTCAAATATTGATGTTTTAAAGCTATGTTAAATATAGAATTAAATTCTAGCAAATTTGAGGCTTAGATATGACATATGCCTGAATGCTAAGTTTGCAAGAAATTTTAAATGAAAACTCCT
>BMAW01109658.1:217546-262754 GCA_019974015.1 Nephila pilipes | reverse complement strand
AAAAAATGACGCTATTCTGAGTATGTACTGAGAATTTGACTATCATTACTAACGAGGCAAAAACAATTGATGTAAATTTAAACCAATAGTCAAATTCCTTCACTTAAACATAACATCACATCACTGTATTTTGTTGCTAATTAAATAGGATTACAATAAATATTTTTATCAATTATTCTAAATAAAATTCACAATGTGTAAAGATAATTTGAAACAGTTAATATAAATATATGTAAAATCTGTTATGTTATTATATTTAATAAAGCGTACTGAAAACTAATGAGTTACATTAACCAAAATTATTTGTATAACTTACACACTCATTTTTCCACTATTAAACACTTAAAATGTTACAGATTAATTGTAAAGCATTTTGACTTCAATGTATTTATAGTGAAAGTTTGTTTTTTTATCATTACAAGTCCAATTACTTCAGTGGAAAAAAATCCACAAAAATTCAAATTTTTAGCTTTATATCATTAAGACAAACTAAAATCTCAGATAAAGAATAAAAAATATGAAAACATGACAAATTTTAAACATATAAAAAAATGATAAATTTTGTACATGACCAATTAAGGAAAAATAATGGGAACACTAAAATTTTAAAAAATTAAGATTATTCAGGCGATTTTGTTACAAAATTAAGATTATTCTGATAATTTTTGTATTGCATTGCTTTATCATATGCTGCATATCAAAAAATTTCAAAGATTTTTTTTCGAATATTGGTGTTAAAAAATTAACAAATTGCAAATGTGATAATGACACATGAATCATTTTCCCAATTAGCGAAATTTCTAAACATTTTTTTCTGCGTAAATAAAAATTACTTCACAGAAAAACATTTACAATACCCAGATATTTTGTAAAAAAAAAAAAGGAATTCAAATAAGGTCAGCATTCAACATACTTAAAGTAATTACCTCTTACTTAAAATAATTACCTCTATAAATGGTTTATCACTTCTAGCTGCAAAAATTTTAAAAGCTTGATATGCACCAACAGTAATGATAAGTACAAGAGGAAACATTTGAATGCACAGATTCAAGGTCTTTGCCCACCGCTGCCAATATCGATAATTATCCATCAATTCTCCCATGGCAGAAGTGGGATCAATAGAACTTGTTCTCAGAAATGATATGGTGAGCATCTAAAAGAAAAAGAATTTCATGTAGTTTTGTTTCAATAAAAATATTTAAAATAATGTTTATAGAAAAATTAGTAGTACATTAGAATCCAAGAAAATTTAATTAAAGTATGATTTTTTTTATTTGAAAAAGGGAAACTATTACTTCAGAAAAAAAAAAAAAAAAAAAAACAAGACTAAATTCAAAATTAAAAAAAATTTCAACAATTATTTACATTTACAGAATAAACAACACTAAAATCAATGCCATTATACTTATTTGTTTGTGTCGTTTATAAAAAGACAAAAAATGTGATTAATTCTTTTAAAAAAGCCTTCTATGCAAAGTTTCACAAAGAACAGATTTAGCTACTTAAAGTGTTAACTTTTTTATTCAACTTACTTTTGGAAATTATTAAATTACTCGATTAAATATTAGAATTAAAGTAAATGACAAAATATTAAAATTAACAATATATTTTTTCTGATATTAAAGTTAAAACAAACTATAAATTATCAAACTGAATATATTTAAGATAAAAGTAATTACAAATGAAGAGAAAGATATATATAAATTATAAAACTGAATATTTTAAGCTACAATGTAATTAAAATTAAAGGAAACAAATTGTAAAACTGAATATATTTCAAGCTAAATGTAATTAAAATTACATACAATTGAATATAATATACATATATTATTAAAATTACTTCTAATTAAATATAATATAAGCTACATGTAATTACGAATAAAACACAGGATAAATTGTTAAACTGAATATATTTAAAGCTAAAGGTAACTAAAATTAAAGGAAATGATTAATTATTAAACTGAATACATTTTAAGCTAAATGAACTTAAAATTAAAGCAAACAGTAAATTGAAAAATTGAATATAAAAGAATATAAAAAAATTCAACATTAGACCTATAGAGAGAATCATAAAATCAGAGAATACAACATGGTTATAAAAAATCTAATTTACATATTAAAAAATTGAAAAGTTATCTGCTATGCCAATTTATAACCTACCAAAAAAAAAAAAAAATAGCCCCTTGAGTGGCTAATATTTCAAAAGCCCTTTTTTTCTCAAATCAGTATACAGTCTTTCTATAATCTGATATTTCACCATTCCAAACTCACTAGTAATATGGCATATTTACATAAGCAGACAAGCCTTATGGATGTAATTTAAGCCTTCTAATTCAATAGAATAATGTAGTCTTACAAAGTAGAACAGTACACTTTTCATAGTTTTAGTTATTTCATGTGTCACTTTATTTGCATGTACTATAATAAATTTTATACAATAGCACATAGCTTTTACTGTTTAAATGAATTATTATTAGTGATTTTCCAGTAATCTGGCAATGTTCAAGTCTGGTTTCCACCAGATTATTTGAGAGAGCACTATATAAGAATTCCATCCCACCAATGCAATTAAATTTAAAATTACCAAAAGTGTATCTTTTTCAGCATAATTTATAGTAATGCTTTTTGTTTTTATTTGTTATAATGTCAAAATAGTTTTAATTTGATTAGTTTGTGTAGTTTCAGTTTTCCCACAACAATCATTAAATATAGGTACAAAAATCACATTTATGAATATGAATTATATAAATAAGTAAAAATTAAGTTTACAGAAACTTTTTGAATAGTGGCTTTTTTAATAATTTTGTATTTCCTCATATGCATGTAAATAACAAAAAAAGCAATAAATTCAACCGGTATTTTTCTGTTTCTCCAGAGCAAGCGATAAAGTCACCAAAAATGATAAAACCAACACTAAATGAAATATGTGTATCTTGTGTGTTGTCCCCAATAAAGTTTGCTTAGCAAGACTTGCACTGTTGAAATGGAAAAGTACCATTTAATCTTTAATTTTTACAAAAAACTTTTAATTAGTTTTTCTTACTGGATCCTCACAAAAATGCAATGTTTTCATCAAACATAAGTGATTATTTTAACACATCAATAAATGTATGTAAATCCTTCATACTGTGCAAAATATCGAAACATCACATATTTCAAAGTAGCAATTGAGAAAAAAAAATGAAATATTTTTCTATTCAACTTCTTTATAACATATTAATTCAAAAATAATTATTCTCAACATGTTTTATCAATTAATGAACTTGCTATATGTTGCAAACTATTTGATGTGACAACACAAGTTAAACATATTTAGATTAACATGGTTAAAAGGATTGAATTCGATTCAAATGATAAAAATTTAAAAACTTCTTTCAAATAGAAATATTAATTTATAACCATACAAAATTTAGTTTCCTACATCATTGAGATTATGACAGAATTAAGAATTTATTATTGAATTAATGCCAAGATGTAAAATGAAGATGATTCTAAACTTAAATAAAAATTACTTACTAGGAAAGATAAAGGAAGAACAACATTCCACATAAAAGTAAAGAATGGCAAGAGTTTTGATCTTCTCATTGGATTATGACTTATAACATTGACTAGTTGATCAGTGCCATATGGTCGGCCTATGGAGCAGAAGAAAAAAATATTAATCACAGAAGCTGATTCAGTTATTTTTTATAAACATCTAACATTTAAACCAAAGATTTATCTTTTAAAATATAAATGTTTAACAAAACTATTTTATATAAAACAAAAATTTGACAACCAAAAGCCCTTTAAAAACACTTAGATTTTCAATTTAACAAACTTAACCATTTTCGCAAAAGTTTAAATTACTATACCACGAAAAAATATTTTAAGATTTTTTTTTTAATTTGTCTTTATACAAAGAACTACATTTTTTTCAACTAATTTTATAATTGCGATTAATAAGAATTTTTATAAATATCAATAAATATTGCTAATCTATACAAAATCAAGAATAAATCTTTTGTTTTATCTCAAGTTCATTGTAATGAATTATTGTTTCCGTTTTGCTATTTCTTCCCATTTTATACAGACAAAGATATTAAAATAAAAAAAAATACTGTAATAACTTTTTTGAATACTGAGGTTTAAATTATTAAAAAAAAAAATTCTTTTCACAGGCTTAAGACTGAAATTGAACATCATATTAACACATGAAATTGCTTTATTGATTTAAAAATTAACCCACATTTAACCATTAAAATTTGAGAATTGTTATTAGCTCTTGAAAATTCAGTAATGCAAAAACACATTTCGTTTTCGTTTTCTATTACAATAAATAATATATGTATGACACAATTACAGCATAAACATTTTACATCATATTTTAATCTATTAAGTCTGCTGCTATGTTTCAGAAAAAAGATTGAGCCATAGTTCCAGATGAATTGTAACTGTAATGAATTGTAATTGTAATATCATAGTTTTGTTTTTACTTGCAAGTTAAGCAAATGTTGCAGATTTTTCTATTGTATTTTTCTTTTAAAACAGTAACTGTTTATGATATGAAACAGTTTTGAAAATTGTATGTGCACAAATGTGTGCAATTAAAATTTATGAAAAAATAAGAATTGATTTCAATTATTGTTGCATGGTGTTTGGGTTCTCAAATGTAAAGTTCACTATAGTGAGGTTAGCATACCCTGAAAAATATGTACAAGAATCATGTTTCTGAAACTATTTGGTAATGATCAGTTAAAACTGGCTTGGTAAGGCAAGAACTCTTACCGATATGACATGGCTCAATTTAAAGTTTTTTAACTTACATTTTACATATAATTCAATCTTTTATAAATATAACTTTTGAAATTTCTTTCAGCTCATCATAAAAGAATTCAATCATTAAAAGTTTCATTCCAAAAATCAAAAGAATTTATATATTGCTTCTTTTTTATTAAAATAGCAGAATATATATTCAATAATATATTTAATCTAAAATTTCAGATGTATATACTTTTAAATTAATAGGAAAAAAGTTCATGAAAATTTAATCAAGTCTGGACTTTAATTTTTCCTTTGGACTTAATTTTAAGAAATATACTTCAAAACATACTTGAACAAATACATTTCTACAAAAATGTTACAAATGCATATAAATATATATATACTTACCTCTAATAAATAAAATAGCAAACAACATTATGAAGTACATTAGCACAATCCACCACAGGGAACTGATACAAAAATCCAAATAATAAACAATATAGATTCCCATCTGCAAATAAAATAGAAATAAGTTCAAATAGGGTAGAAATAAGCATTAAAAAAATGTTACATTTAAATAAAAATTGTGTTTATACAAGATTTAACAAAGTTAACAAGACATTTGAAAAAAAAAAGTTTATTAAGAAAATTGTTAACTTAATACACATTTTTACTTTGAATTTATTAGAAACTTAATTTTTTCAAAATATCACTAAAGAATTATTAAATTGGAATAATATTTAAATACTTTCCTGATCAACTCTTATTTATGCGCATTTTGATTCTAACCAAAAATACTAATCGTAAATTGGTTAAACCCAGATTTTTTTTAAAAAAAAATTGATGTAGAATACCATTAATATCTATAACATGGTAGATATTTTAAAAAATAATTACGGATGAAACATCTGTAGTTTATAAATAACTCTTTCATATTTGACATCTTAGAGCTTTTGCAATAATTTAATATAACAAATATTAGACATTAAATTATAATAAAACATACAATAACATAAAATAAAAAAAAATTTCAATGCTTACATTTGATGTGATTGGAAGCCCCAAGAGAAAAGCCAGATTGCAAGTAATAAAAGTTAATGTTGTATGCCAAGCTTTGAAGGCTTTATAATTGACAGCTATGATAGATTCCACAACACAATACCATATCACAATCTGAAAGAAGCACAAAAAACATCTTATATATGGCATACTTTTCTCTATAAATTCAAGCACATATTATAATGAAAAAAATGTCAATATCATAATTTTGTTTTATTTTCCTATTAGTTAAACTACATTATAAACTAGTAACGATTTGTTAAAGTAAATTATCTTCTAGAATTGAATATTGAACAATAGCATATTATAAACTGTACACACATCATATTATGAATAATAAATATACAAGACTTCTAATCAACAGTATAATGGTTATTATAAAATCCTTGAAATGGGTTAAAATTGTTGAACAAAAGGATATTTCTCAAAAAACAGAGTTCAATATTTATTTAAAAACCTTTCCTCTAAGAAAAAGATTAAATATTTAAAATCAAAAAAAAATTATAAAGGTTAAAGTTTTAATTCTACCAACCTGTTGACCAAATCCAAAGAGAATCATTGCAGTATAGAAGCAAATGGACCAAAATGATGAAATACTTCTAACTCCTTCAACAGCAAGAGCAGCAGGAAAAGCTTCTGTTGCAAGTCTTAAAATTTGATACCCACTTTGATATACAAAGCTGTCTCTAGGAATAGCACTCACTCCAAACAGTAGGCTTGTTACTGAAACATTTCTTAGGCGTCCTACTCCTGGTTTCAGTACTTTTACAGAAGATTCTTCCTCTAAAAAGTAATTTTTTAAGAAATCAGACTTTATATGAAAAGTAATTTAAGAATATTTTCTTTTAAAATTTCAGTTTTACTTATTTAATAATGATAACACTTATCAATCATTTAAAGTGTAATTTGAAAATTCAAAAATCATGTAAAATTGAATGAAAATATCAAATGCTCAAAAATTAAATGATCTACTTGTGCAGATTTTATAGTTTGCTATTTACAAATTTGCATGGCTGTTATTTACAAATTTAATTAATAAATAAAATTACAAAGAATGTTTATAAAAAAAAATACTTCGCTATTAAGAGAAAAAAAAAATCAAAAATATATTCATTTATAAATTTTCAGAGATTAATTTATTATGAAGCATTTTATTCAGGTTGAATTCCATAGCATAATTTACACAAGGATATCCAATCTTCACTTAAATTTTTTGATACATAAATAGTTATTTACTGAAAAAACATTTAACAAATTTGAGTTTTTCTGATGATTGCTGTAATTATACACTACAGTTTATAGCTAACAGTAATGGTGAACAATACTTCCACTTACACAGTAAATCTCTTCAATTATTCTAAATTTAAAAAATTACATTAAACAATAATACAGATTTCACATCATCTAATCACAATGTATATTTTGAGATAATCTTTCAAAATATTTATATGCATAAGAACAAGTACAGTTTGAATTATATTTTCAAAACTACTTACATAATCTTTCATTCTTTTTAAGACTTTAAACATAACTTCAAATCATAGAAACAGAAATAATTAAATTACCATACAACAATGCTTCTTAAAAATTCTTGTACATTTTAGAAGTCACTTTATCAAGTACTAAATGACAATTAAAATCATATGCTAGGAAGAATAAACTTACCATAAGAAGAAAAAGCCAAAGCAAGATTTCGATTTTGGAATACTTTGGCACAACAAGCAAATAAGAAAGAAGATGTAATCAAGACAATCACAGCAGTAACAGCAACAGCAATTAAGTTCCTAAAAATGAAAGATATCGTTATAACAACGTTTATATTTTACAGTTATCAAAAATACAACACTATATAATTTAAAATAATAAATCAAATGAAGATACTGTATACAAAGAAACAAAACTAATTGAATCAATACTTAGAAAATTCAATTAACTGAGCAAGACCATTTTTTTTTATAAAGCAATGATCTCTACGAGACATTTCCTTTCTCTAGTAAATTCTTTCATTCCAACAGATGAATACTTTTATCTTCCTTTAGTGATATTTTTATATGATCTTTGCAAAAAATATTAAATAGTAATAACTATATTAATAAAATACATATCTAAAATTATTTATCCTAATTAAATATCTGATTATTTTTACCTTTTTTTTTTTAAATTTTGGAAAAGAACAATTTTCATCAGAGATGAGAATAACAGGTCAGACATCAAAACATTTTTTCTTTATCTTGGGAACTTAACAGAATAGAGAACATAAAAATACATCCATGCACTAAATGTAAAAACTTTATATAAATTTATAGGTTATATTGAACTGTTTGAAAATCCATGCGAGTAATTTGCTATTTTTTAACATCATAAGATAGTGTGCTTGGATCACCTTTTTGTCGACAT
Organism: Nephila pilipes; assembly: GCA_019974015.1. Taxonomy (NCBI): domain Eukaryota; kingdom Metazoa; phylum Arthropoda; class Arachnida; order Araneae; family Nephilidae; genus Nephila; species Nephila pilipes. Next base: position 254,555 of record BMAW01109658.1, on the reverse strand, counting down.
AACCCGAGCAGATTTTAATAACATTTACTATAAAGGGGAATCACTTCCATATGCTTGCTCATAATTGAGTGCGAGTGATGGTTGTGTTTAATGGCGCAAGAGCCAAATATGGCTATGCTGGACCAAACAAAGTAAAGTTGTGATCTCCACGTTTGAAAAAAGACGAGGGATAATATTTCAATGGCACAAGTGCCAGATATAGCCATGCTATGATAAACAAGGTTAAGCTGTGATCTAGATGCAAGAAAAAATTGAAAAGCCAAATGAGTGAGTGATAATATTTTAATGGCACCACAGCCAAATGTGGTAATGCTGCATCAAAAGGCTGTGATCTAGATGTTGAAAAAGGAGGAAAGGATGTTAAAAATTATTTATAAGGAGAGGCAAATATACAGAAGGATTGTTAGGTTATCCCAGGGACATGTCACCTGAGTTTACCAAAGACAGTAAACTCTATGGTAAAGAAGCCTACTATCACTACGGTGCCTCAGGTTCATGATGCCCATTCCCACTTAAAGGCAAATCCTTAAGGTCCCTTAATATAAACCCAAAGGTCAGGGTTTATATTAAGGGATATACCTCCAGACACTGATATGCTCATAATTGAAAAAGAAACTTAAGCACATTAAATACTTTATTCTGAAGAAGAGTTTCATCACTTTAAAGAAATTTTACAACAGCCACTTACTTAGTGATATTTGTTGATGTTTTGTTATGACTACAGATATGCAATGCAACTGTTCCCAGCAAACCCCACGTGATGAATGCTTCTCTGGCAGCCAGCCACCAAGCCTATAGGGATATAAATAAATTATAAAGTAAATATTTGAGCAAATATGCATTAATTACAAATACTAAATATCAAACCATAAAAGTTCTAAAAATTGATTAAATACAATTTGCACTGAAGATGAAAAAAAAAAATCCTGAAAAATAAATGATTTAAAAATAAATTATTTCTGTACCAGTAAAAAAGAAAAAAAAAAAGAAAAGTCTACTTTCCAAGATATAAGACAGATGCACAGCTGAAGGTCATTCCTATATCAAGAATTTTATACAGAAAAATAGGGCTTTATTCTGGTATTTCACACAATAGTGGAAATTTATAAAAACAATATAATAACAGTAAGCAAAAAAGTAGGGTTACCTTGGCCTTTAAAATATTACATAAAAATATCAATTACTTTCAATATCCTTCTCTCAATTGAAGATTTGGAAATCAAAAACTGCAATTTTCAGCAACATTGACTTTGTGATTAACTGTTTCCGTAAGATTAAAAATTATTAAAAAGCTTTTCAACAATTTTTTTTTATCAAAAAGAAGCAACTTAACAGTGCAAAAAACAACAACAAAAATATAAATCTCTTAATTGATTATTACTATTCAATTAGGCCACTTTTAAATAAGTATTTAAACTAATTCATTATTATACAAAATTTTATTACTCAGATGTAGATGGCATCTACATTATTAACCCTTTGACATACAATGACGAGTCTGACTCGTCACTCATTTAATGGGCCGCTGTAGATTTTGACTGACTCATCAAGCACTTTTTTCAGCAGAGGCCATGTAATTTACAGTTAGGTTACATAGTTGTTTCACTCTTGTATCAATTCTCGTTTGTTTATAACGTTCAAGATGACTCAAGAACAAAAAAGCATCAAACATATAAGAAGGAGCATACCAGGTAACATTCAGTTTAGTAGGAATCTCATACAATGAACATTATACTATAGCCAATATTTGAGATGAGTAAAGATTATAAATAATCCCTGTAACATGTATAAGTCGGATGCATTATATGCATAGTCTGTCTCTTCCTAACTATCCAAAGTATGACAAACCGTTACAAAATGAATGCCCGACTCTGCTACAGGCCATAAGTTGGGCACATTTCCTGGCACATATTCCCTCGACTGATAAAAAGAAATTACCAACAAAGAGATGCCGCATATACATAAAAAACGATATAAGAAGTGAAACAATGTGGCAATGCAAAAGAAATGTTTAGTTCCTTCACATGTTCCTAAATGTTTCGAAATATTCCAGACTGTACAAAGCTATTAAATTATTTTTTAATGTTATTTAGATGTTCTTTGGTAACATCAATCTAATTAATAAAAATCCAAATTTCAAAATAAAATGTACTCTTTCTCGGCTTTCATAAACTGTTCAGTTATGCGAAATTAAATAGTATTTTTTGGTCTCATTAATTTCCATTTAATTTGTATGTCAAGGGATGAAGCAAAAAAAAAATCTGAAATGCATAAGTATCTTGCAATGGAAAAGAGTGTGTGTGAATGTAAAGGTTATTGATGCAAGAGCCAGATGTGAATATGCTGCACCAAACCAGACTTAACTATTGTCTAGACATGAAAAAATTGAAAAAAAAAAAAAAAAGACAAAAATTAATTGACAAGAAGGAGGGTCGAAAATAGAAAAGGATCACTAGGGTATTCTAGGGGCATGTCACCCATGTATACAAAAGACAGTAAACCCCATGGAAAAGAAAAAGATCACTAGGATTCCACAGGATCATGATGCCCGTACTTACCAAAAGAAGCAAAGGAAAAGAAATTTTAGCAAATGATTTCTTTAAAATTAATTTCATTTTATATAGCTTAAAAATTAATTCCTAAAGTATTTCTTTAATATTCTATATAAATCTTAAGAAAATAATCAAATTAACTTTAAAATTAGAAATTAATTTATTTTTACTTGATTCTACCTTTAAAAGAATGCTTAAACATCCTAAATATATTCTTACTTGCATTAAAATTAAAAATTAATTCAGACTAGCAAAAATTCTCAAAAACAAATGCATAATAAATAAAGCCAGCTCTAACATATTCCACATTAGAAAGTGAAAGATTTTAACAAATACATCAAATCTCAAAACATAAAAAAGAAAGCCTTTGAAACCAAAATAACTCAAAATTACACTTTTATGTTAAAAGTATATAGAAGTTTAATTATTGATCAAGGTTAAGAAATGAATGTTGCAGACATCTACAGAGTTTAGAAATATTCAAAAGTTTCTTACAAAATCAAACATTTCAAACTTGACAAGGAAAATAGTTATGACCTTGACAAAGACATAGACTGACTATCAATGATTCTCAAAAAAATAATCTTGTTTCAAACTATGATAATTTTATACTTTGAGGAAGAAATTTGAGGAGAAAAATGACAGCTAATCAATATGAATTTGAAATGACACAAATTCCACTCAGATGTCAAATTAATATTATTACAATATCTTATATTATATAAAAATCTTCATTTGAGAATGGACAAAAATGCCAATTAGTTAAAAAAAAATAATAATTTTATTTATAAAACCACAAGAATCCAATAAATATCCAGAATCATAATGCTTATTTACTTTAGAAAGCATTCTACTATAGTAATATACAACATGAAAGCAATTAAACAATTATTTTTTTCATGCTAATCCAAACACACCATAAAAAAAATAGATACTGAATCAAAAAAATAAATTAAATTTAAATGTAAATGTCTAATCAAATAAATACAGCTATAATTACAGAACTTTTAAATAGCATGTTAACAAAAAACTAAAAAAGAAAAAAGATCCATTTAAACAGAATCACAAATAAAGTAAACCAAAATATGAAAATTCACAAATTTAATCGTTTAACAATATAAATAATGCATAATTTCTGTAGTTTCATCTAAAATAAGGTAATTTTCACAGCATCAAACCAAGCAAAATTTAAGCAGAAAAATACAAAAGTCTATATGATAATATAATTTAACAGCTTTCTTATAAACTTCTAAATCATGGCTTTCTAAATATGTATTATGGACCCCCCAAAAAAATCAAGAATCAAAAGCAACTACAACACTAATACCAAATATTTTGTCCTGAAAAAAATACAATCTACTTCGTAAACATTACAGGAAAAACATTTGTTAATAATTCCAAATAAAGAGCTCTTTTTAACAATATCAAATGATTTACTCATTTAGACAAATGTAGTAAGTTTATCCAATTCAATGAAACATTTCCAAGATTTTAGGTCAATAACTGTATGATTTAGTTTCTTAGATAGCCATAGAATAATCATCAATAATAATAAATTAACTTTCACTAACAGTTCTCAATGGTTTACATAACACTAATCACAATGAAATATACATCGTAATCTTTACAGTAAGGCTCTTCAGTTAAAACATATAAAGTTTATTTTCACACTGAATTCTATAATGAAAAATTAGCAAAAAGTATTTTCTATGTAATCAAAAGCATAAATGAAGTCAATTTAAAATAATGTAATAATAACTACACATAACAGTTTAAAGTAAGTGAAAAAATTTCCTGTAAAACACAAATTTTGAAACAAAACATACTTTATATAAATACTTACTATTCTATTTGAAACATATTAGCCCCATAGATTAATTTATGCACAAGTAACCTTACATGAAATGATAAAAATTGTTCTAAAAAATGTATTTTCCAAAAATATAATTCAAGCCTATTATACAACTAGAACAAATTATAAGATTATATAAATTAAAAAAAAAAAAAAAAAACCTTTATATATTATAGTCAGGAGAGTTTATTAGAATATAAATAATTGTTAATAATACTTTTTATAATTCATTTAAATTCATCTTAAGAGAAATTTATGGCAAATTTTCGTATTCTTTAATGGAGTTAGAACAAATGTGCATTATTTGATACAGTCTCATCTGTACTTTATAAACTCAATATTTCTAATTTTATGTTATGTAGACCTATTTATAAAAATTTTGCTCTCCATAACAAACTTTTATCATACTATATTAAAATATCAATGAATAATTACTATGGAAAGCTGAAAAATAAAGGTTGCATACTTACAGAAGAATCAAACAAAACAGGTTTCCAGGGAGATGAAAATATTTCCAAAATTCCATCACTCCACTGTTGTCCCATACGCATGGTCACCATCAGTAACAGAGCAATTGGCAGCATGCCAAACACATACACAACCTATAAGAAAAAAAAATATACATATAAGACAAAACAAACATTTTAAAAATACTTTCTTCAAAGAAATATCGCTAACTGATATTTCATAGCATTCAAGCAATCATGCAAATAAAATTTTAAAATTTCATGTTCCTCATTAACAAACTTGCATACAGTTTTATAAAGAACAAAAACTTTAATACTATATAAAAAATTTTATTCCACCAGTTTAAAGTACAGTAAAACATTTTGCAAAAAAAGTTAAAAATAGGGAAAAGTGCTTAAAATATTGAACTACATAAATATAAAAATTTATATCCGAATTAAAATTCTTACTTTTAAATTTCAAATAATTTCAACAATTAATCATGAACAATCATAAATATTACCAAATAAAAATAAAACTACAATTACTGTATAAGATTATGGATCAAAATCTTTGAAAAAATTTTAAAAAAAATAATAGTAATGGTGTAATATAAAGAAAATTATAAGAGAATTTCTTTCAAACGAATCAAATGTGACAAATTTTAAAAGTATAAAACAATATAGTCAAAGATTTTTAATATTCACATCAGGTAATTTCCTTCATTACAAACACATGCATAGTAAATCCATGTTCAGAGAAATTTAATTCTTATAAAGAATTTATATGAAATACATTGGATTTTATAATAATAATGAGCAGTAAAACTTCAAAATCTTAATTTTAAATGTTAAGAATAAGAATAAATTTACCTTGCCAAATGTCTTTGACCCTCGACTCAGACAAATGAAAATGATAATCCACACTAGACACAAATTAAAAGCAACTTCAAATTTCAGTTCTCCTATCTGGTACTCTCCAGGCTTCCTTCCAAGAACTCTACCACTAGATAATTTAGAAATTGAAATCATCTTAAGTACTCAAATCTATCATATAGCACAATGTACTAAACTTTTGAAAAAACAAAATATGGAGAGATCAATATATCTTTATAAAAACATTCAGATAGCTATAATATATAAGAGCAATTTTTTTTAAATTGATATGAACACATCTTCAAATCCCATAATTAATTCCAACTTATTTAGATAGCCATTTTATGGCAGGTAAGAGATAAATCTGCAAAATTAAGATGAGGAAAAAATTTGTCATAGTTAAATTACATATTTGATATCCTCAGATTTTTGTTTTAACCAAATAAAAAATTTATTCAGCCTTCATAAATTAGTTTATAAATCATTCATTAAATAATTGTAAAGAATAAGACTATACAAGAATAAATAATGGTTTAAATAAAATTTGTTACAGAACAATCTGTATTATAGTATTTAGTCAAAATGCTTTTTTTAACCTTAAAGTCTTTCTAAATTTTAGTTTAAACAAATATTAAAGTTACTTTATACCCAAAACTAGTTTATATTTAATGTATAACTAAGAATGAAAATTTGAATAATATAATAAGAAAAATTCTCTCCTTTAATATGTGATTATTAGTTTTTTTAAAAAGACTTTGTCAATTTCATTAGCTTTCACAACATTATTCATTGATTAAAGATTAAATATCAATTTAAGTAAAGATTCTTGGTGTGCTTTAAAAGATAACAATAATAAACTTGAACAAGAAACATTATGATAACAAATGTACAACATAATAAATATGACAGAAAATATCTTACTGAAAATAGGATGGAACAGACCAACCATAAAAGTCAGCTGATGAAGTATTCAAAGCTCGAAGACAACCTGGAAATAAAGACCAATAAGATTAGAAGTTCCTTTAAAATTCTATGTATTCAAAATCAAAATTTCAATAATTTAAAAGATAAATTCTTGATTTTTTTTAATTGTTTTTTTTTTTTCATATAATAAAAAATACTCCCACTTACAAACTTTAGATTCTTGAGAGATAAATCCATGCAGAAAAACTTAAAATAAAAGTAAGAATAAAATTTTCAGCTGTCCAATTTATCAAAATTCTTAGTTCATTATTTTATTATCATTATCATTTTTATTCATTTTTGATTAAAATAAATGAATACAGTATTAAAATAATCTGCATATTAAGTAAAGGAAAGCCTTGCATATTGTTCCTTCAAAAAATATCCTTTCATTAAAATTTACACATAAATTCTGGATAACTTAGAATTTTTTTTAATGACATAAAGAAAAGAAGCACACAAACACTGATTTTGGAAGGAAAAAAAGCAAAAAAACTGTCTTTAAATATGAATGGAGATCATAACTACAACTGTGGTATGAGTATCTTGATTTAGAATTGTATAAATAAATTGAAAACAAATTTCACACACAACAAATATTACCAAAAAAAATATACTATAAAACTATTCAGTTTTAAAAATAGTTTTTATTTGAGGTTGTCAATGCTTAATTCTATAGATCACAACCAAAATAGAAATATTTTCAGTTAGAAAAATACCACAGTAATAATGTAAGTTAGAAGAGTTCTATTACATACATTGTCAAGTCTACTGTCTTTTCTTTTGTATCAACAAGAAAGGTTTATTTTAAGGCCACAAAGTGGTGTTCTTCTTGCTTATAATGTGAAAGAGATTTTTGTTTTCAGTATTCTAACAGTTGTAAAACAAAACTGTCATTGACTCGCATATAGGTATATATTTCTTGGTTCCAATACAGTTTGGAATTATTAATTTCAAACTAAATTGGAACCAAGAGACACCTATATGAATATCAATGACTGTTTAATCTTACAACCAACAGAAGTGCCACCTTGTGGCCTTACAATATGCCACATGTTGTAAGGCCACAAGGTATGTATCTGGTTTAATACAAAAGAAAATGAACTTAGCATACATGTTTATCATATTGTAAACTTAAAATTTAAAAACACATAAAAAAATATTCAGTTTTTAGCTTTAATATGCAATTAAAATAATTTGAAATTAAAGTAATGGAAAAAAGTATATGGAATAATTTATACATGAAAAAAAAAAGACATTCAAACAGAAATTACTAGTACAATAAATTATGTTGCTTTATTTACAACAGTCAGATTCTTATTTTAATGTCAAAGATTTTAATGTGTAAACATTTATCTGAAAAAACAGTTCAAAATTAGAGATATTTTTTAACATTGCATGAAAACATCCTTAATCCGATTTATCTCATAGTGTTTTAAATAAAATTTTAGTTCCTGTACTACACAAAAAAAAATCAACAATAGAAAGGAAAATCATAAAATAATATACCATTTCTAGCAAAGCTATGATGACATCTTCCCCATTTGTACGAGTCTTTGAGTGTGATAAAAGAGTCTTTAAAATAAATGAATAGCCATGACAGAGGTACTGCATTATAAACGCCTAATAGTATATAAAGATACAGCATGGCAAAACCTAATCCTGGAAGAAAAGTAAAATATGCTGAATAACAGTCGAAAGTTAAAAACATACATGAGAAAAAAAAAAGATATAGTCTCCTCTTAAATTTTGAAAAAAAAGTTTTTAATTTGATAATGTTACAAATGTCTACAATTTTCTAACAATTACAAAAATCTTATACATTAAAGATTACTTCCTGGTAATTTTCGAAAAATAGTACATTTTATTATTCTTTTCCATGTATATTAATCCAATGTTCTCATACTACTTAATAATTATAATCTTAATTTTCAATTAGTTCTAATTTCTTGCTGAATAATGTTTATAACCTTTTTCAAAAAAAGTTCCAATAACAATGCATTATTAAAACTGTTTTTATATACAAACTAGTAAATATATCACCAGATATTTTTTGCCTAAGGAACACTTCATTAAAGTTTTTCAGTTATAATTTTCACAGACTAAAATATATAATTCAATACTTTTATGAAATTAATAGTTTTAATTTCAAAACTCTTATGGAATCTTCCATATTATAACACATGAAAGACATATCTTACCCATAAGAATAAAATTTTACTCTTAAAATTTCAGGGTCATAATTATTCCAACATGATTCTTTAAAAAAAAGTGTGCGAAGCTGTTTAAAGTGCGAAATACATATTTTGCACAAAAATGTATTGTAAATATGGGGGAAATGCAACATAAAAATTAGAAAAATGTGCATCATTAAAATTCAATTAAAAACTATATGGCTCCAACATTAGATTTAAACATAATCCTATACAAAATGTCACAATCTGCAATTAAAAATTAACAAACCTTTGAATGCGGGTGATATATACCACATGTCCAGCATTCCTGATCCCAAATACTGGCCGAGAGCCATTTGCATGTACAGAACTGGAATACCAATGAGAAATGATAAAAGAAGAAATTGAAATATGAAACATCCTGGAATGAAAAATATTAAAATTAGAAAAAAATGATCAGGTAAATTCAATAATTACATATAATACCATTCTTTGGCAATAAAGCATTCCTAAAATGCATAAAAACATTAAATGTGCGACTCCAGTGCTCAATGTTCGAGCTATTTTCAAAGTATAAAATTACTTAAACATTAACATGCTACACAAATAACAATTCAAAACAACTTCATTTTGTAAATATCCATAAACTTTCCAAGAAATATAAATTTTTATATATTTTTTAAAAATATATAAAAATCTATATTTCTTGCTTCTATTTTATATATTTTCCTCTCTCTCTCTTGCACATAACCATTATGATCTTGATAAAACAATTAAGAAATAGAATCAATAACTCAGTTCTTACAATGATATGGAATTTAAACAATGAGAGAATTTTCAGCACCATTCATGTCATTGAGAAAAGAATCTAATGATCTAGTACAAAATTATTGTTATTCCCTCTAGAAATTGCAGAAGTAAATAATTAGAATCTAATATTTTCAAATCATATGTAACATGATTGCAAATGAAGAAAAAGTTAATTTTGAAATTTATACTATATTCCAAACATTTCTAAATTTAATTGAATCAAATTCATAAAATTTGTGAATGAACAATCTGTTGCATCATACATTATGACCAAAAAACATGACTATGCAATTCCAGACTATTTTGAATAAGAATGTTGAATTGAAGTGCATAGATTTGTGCTCTTTCACAAAAGAATAGTCATTACCTTGTAGTGAATACAATCATAATTCATTTGCAAAGCATAATTTACGTTAATTATGTTACACGAGCAAGTTGATCCTCGTCTCATGTGTGACGTCATCAGAAGCAAACTTGTACGACCCTAGATATCCGTGCAGAAGGAAAAAAACTGAAACTGACAATCTAATGCTGTGTCCAACAACCTCTTGCTAATAGTTTAAATACTTTGAATAAATATAGAACAAGAAAACGTTTTTGAACTGGAAAGCAATGGAATATATTAGGTATCCAACAAAAAAAAATATTCAAAACTGAATGAATTAAAAAAAAAAAAATCACCATGTCTTAAAATTAACACAAATATTATGATATTTTTTTAGAAATCTTATGAAAGTCTTAATGATGACTGACAACCAATATTAGAACCTTTTTTTTTTAAATCTTATATTCAAAATACACAATTTAATTGTAAATTGAATAATACTCCATTTCATTAGCTATATCTCTATTGGATATATTCAGTATCTCTTAAATAATGAAATATAAAAAAAATTATAATTCTTAGTATATAAAGAACTGTGTATACTACAGCCTTATATAAAATTATGATAATATAAACATCAACAATATTTTCAGTCATAATACTGATTCTCACAAATTTTTCAGTGATTTTCCAAAAACAAATTCTATAGCATTATAAATGTTTAATTTCTACATAACATTTTAAGTGTTGGATAAAGACAAGCTTCAAAAGAGCACAAATTTTAAAGAGAAACTATAAATTTTCCTTCTAATAATCTGGTAGGATTAGTTCAGAAGTCTTTCTAATTTTTTTTTTTTTTTAATAAGTCAAAAGAACCTTTTTAGATAAAATTTCAACCAAGTCCCTTTTAAAGAAAATGTACAAAATTTAAATTATATTTAAATGTGCAAAAATGAATATAAATTGCACATAACCAATATATAACATAGCTTAGAAATTATTTAAATCTTTAACACTAATAAATATATCAATATTGGGTTTCTAAAATAATTTTATCATTAATTTAACAATTTTGGAACTCAGATGCAATCAAGTTACTTATTTATAAAAAATAAAAATTAAGCTATTTTATTTATTAAATTTTTAAAAATCAAGAGGATACAAGTAATTTTTGATAGGATTAAAATCTCAGAGACTTAAAAAGACCAAATTTCATACTACACCTATTATCAGTTCTTAAATGTTTTAAAGAGTGTATAACTCTTTAGCATTCAAAAACATACATTATGTGTAAAAAAACTAAAGTAAAGCTTTCATGCATCTTTTGAATACATATTCTGCTATACATTAGGTAACATAAAAAATTCCATGACATGTATTGGAGACAAAGCATTGCAAGACATTTTACAACATGAATGATATTAGAAATGTAACAATAAATACTAATTACTATACAAGTTATATGCATGCATTAAACAATATATTAATTATTTCATGGTATAAATGTATCTATGCATTTTAGTTTATTAAAAAGCATTGGACATAAATTAAAAACAAAATGTAAAGTCAAATAGTTTTCAGAAATTCAAATAAACACTTTCAATTCAACAATTCAACTTTTTCATTCTCCATGTTTATTTATATTCAATATCATGCAATGTAAGTGAATAGATTAAATATTAATAATTCAGTTGGGAAAATTTTACAGATGTTTAACCATGCATTAGTAATGGCTTGAAGAATACAAAAATAGGACAAAATTAAACAGGCATTATTTTAGAGCTATGCATGGAGAAAAAAGCCAGGATAGAAATTCTAAATTCAAGAAAGATAAGTTTTTCATAAAGATTTAGAATAAACCCTGTAACAATAATCTCATTCTATGAGCATTTAAAAAACTTACCTTTAAAGACATACACAAGCATGGAGAACCTGCTCACATTGCAAACACCTATCACACAACTGAGACAAGCAAATACAGATGAAGCCTTATGAGGCCATTTAGGTGGCCTGGCCCTCTGAGGTGCACCATTGCCACTTCTAGTCCTCGTTGTAGAGGAATGAGTCCTGTGTCTCCTGGTGTCATCACCAGCATTGCTAGGTATTGAAAAGTTTCTCTGATGGTTTGTAGCTGTAGGGACACCATCTTGTTCTGAAAAACCTGAAGATTCACTAGCTACACTTTCATATGGTGGTGGATCAGTCCTTGGCACAACTGCAGAGGCATTAACTTCTGCCTCTGGGCTCAGTTGGCGTGCTGAGGTTTCACCAGAAGTGTTGCTTGCCCGAGCAGCTTCATGGGGATTGCCCATTACCAGCTGCCAGGAGTCAACGGGTTGTGTTGATTGGGGAACAACTGCACTTTCCAGCAAAGGCCATACGTATCCTACATCCCAGCCCAACATACAGATAGATTATGGTATAAAGCCTGTAAATAAGAAAAAGATACATTTAACATGAATTTGTTTACATAATGCAATTATGATGTTTCAATCATTATTCAAGAAGTATATTACACAATTACCAAAGAAGTATAACACACGATTTTGTCTAACCCATAATTCTTTACACCTACTTTATCAAAACTGCTTATGTTTAAGACTGAATAAATACAACAAAGAAATACTTAGTAGTAGAGCTTAAATATCCAATTTCCTGTGCATGGACAACAAACTAGAGAATTACAAAAAATCAGCAATATAATGTTTTAAAAATATACAATCAGATTAAACCCCAAATAATGTTTGGAATTTCCAGTTAACAATTCATTAAATATTTTTAAACCTCAAAATATTGAAAAAAAAAATACAAAAAGTACAAAATTAACATTAAAAAAATTAAGCAATAGTGAATTCACTGAATGAGTATATATTTCTTTTATCTAAGTGTCAATACTGCGATTTAAATAGTTATTCAATTACTAGGATAAGTAATTTAAAAATACATGTCAGCAAAATTAGATTCCTGATACATTTCATTAACATGTTTCACAAAATTTACCAAACAAATAAATTTTAACTCTAAATAAAGAATTTTATAAAACTATTCCAAATCCATGATCATAACCAAAAGGCCCAATTTAAAACTGTTTAAAAAATTTATAATTGTTAAATGATAATTACTGAAAAGTTGCTGAGACATACATACACATAGTCCACATGGAAGAAAATTGGAACATTCAACGTTTAAAATCAAGAATAGATGCAAGTCTAATGATAAATTTAAATTGTATGGAATAAATATTTTTGAAAAATATATATTAATTAGGGAACAAATATCATTTAATTGAATTCATGGTTTCAAACACATCCAAAAATTGACTAAAATAATAGTAATCAATGAAATCAACTGCTCTTAAATAATGAAAAATACTGAGAATATTTAAAACTCATAAAAAATTTTAATTCAGTTTGCTAATATGTAACAGAAATTAACACATGAAATAATTTAGAAATAATTCCAAAACTTTTTCGAATTTAATAGAAAGACGATTTCACTGTTGAATTTTTTATATAATTAATTATAAAAAATTAATATCTAAAAAATAAAATAGTAAGTTTTCTTTTTCCCAGTTCGATTATTCATTTTTTTTTTTTTTTTTTTTCTTTTATAAAACATTGCAACAATAAAAAGGACCATTTGAATACGGCAACTACTAAGAAAAAAATTTTAATACTGCAACAACGAAAAAAAATAATATTCTATCTACAGAAAATTTAAAAAAATAAGCGTTTCCTGCCAAAAATTAATATAATATAGAACAAGGCTTATTAATATTCTATAAGTATTATACTTAGAAAACAAAACATACAAACACCACCAATAAAAATTAAATGACATTATAGAAGGATGGGGAGAAATGGAACAATGCTGTATTAAATAGAACAAAATCATAAAGCATGCATGCACTACACTGCAATTACTTTAAAACTAAAATTATAACTCCGATATATAATAACGGTATACCAATCTGACAAGCACAGATGTTCGGGTATTTCTACACCGAAACACACATTCCTATTTGACATCCCAAAACAGATGTTATCAAAATCTTATCTTTGTAAATTTTAAAATTTTAAATAACTCGAAATTTTACCAATAAAAAGAGCGTTCTAATTTTTCTACAAAATCCTCTCTTACCGTTCGACAAATGTCATCTGTCACCGGTTTCGGATCGAACAGCCGCGCCATAGCGTAACGAGTTGAAACCGTGGACGTTTGCATCTGAATTGTGTAGCTCTCGGCGATGCGGAAGGCGGACAAATTCGTTGTTTTGGTGTCGCAATTGCTCTGCGCAGTGGAACAAATCCACTCTCTGAGATTGAGCACCGAGGAAGGAACCATACCATTTTTGTAGAGGGTACCTCTTGCGAATAGCAAGTTATGGGATGGAGCAAGTTACGAAACAAAATGAGAAAAGTTGTCTGGAGCAAAATAAGATGGGATCCTTTTTCTTTTAAGTGATCGACCGAATATCATCGCGCTGAAGTTATAAGTCAACAATAAACACTAAAACTCGTTTAAAATCGGAAAGAAATCAAATCTGTGGTCACAAAAGATAAACCACCCCTTTCTTTAAAATAAGATACTCTGGACAGAATGGGTATTTAAAATCTAATTAGAGTTTTAATTTTTCTGTGGAATTTCGATAAAAAGGAAACAACGGAAATCAGTTTTGGTTTCGGTTTTGTTCGAATAGAGGGTGCGACGGCCCAAGATAACCGCAACATCCTACATGATTAGCAATACATTAACAAAAGAAATTATAGTTTCGTTCTTTTATTTTGTTACGTTTAGTTTTCGTCGTTTCGAATTTGTTTTTATTCTCAAAACGGGATTAATATTTTTAAAGGCCACGCGTTTATAACTTATTGGGACACGAACACACTTATTATCGGAACGGCCATGTATAAGCCTTATATTTTACCCATCTAACTGATAACTAGATAAATTACCTTTCAATAGATATATGATGTGGGATCAATTATTTCTTTTAGAAATAAAATTATTTAAATTCCCTCGCAAGTATCGCGTAATATTGACGAGGAAATGAACCACTTCTAACAAGTCAAAAATAATTTTTTTTTAACGCATTTAATTTTAAATTCTGCAAAAATATTTATAATACTGTTACGGTACCCCCTGAGTTTTTCACTCAGGACGTACGCATCTGAATTGAAGTTAACAGAACGTTCAACACAGCCCTATTCTAAAACTAACCATAGAAATACCGATTTGGATGGTGGGTTTTGAATTATTACCTAAAAATTAACAAGACACTAAAATGATGGCATTGAATTTTAATTATTAATATATTGATTGATCGTTTTTTAAACATTTCTCGCAGAAGCAACACGAGATTCGCCTTTTTGAACAAAGGTCAAAACAGTGACGAGGATGACATCCGAGCTTAGTTTTTCTCACAATTTCCACGACACGCAAACGCGAGGATTTTGAACCCCGATAGATTCAACGTGCATCAGCCTTCTACAAGACAGGTATTTTAGTATCATCAGGATTCGACTAAAACAATTCCGCCACAAGCTCGAGATCAATATCACTCGCTATCGCGGCAAGAATGAAATAAGAGACATGTGAATCAGAATTAAAAGACGAGGTCGATATCTATAAATGCACCTCATTCTTAAATTTCAAAACAGACCGGACTTCGTTAGGTTGGAGGTATATTCAAAAAACCAAAACTACAAGCTTCGACAGAATCCGTTAAGAACCCGAAATACTTCCGCCAAAAAATTCGCATGGTTTTCTCTCCCCTAATAACTATGGACAAAATTGGGCCTCTAAGCTTGTTGCGACATTGTGGTATTTTAACTTACAGCTATGCGATGAGTATAGCGGAAACAAAAAGATACGCAAACGTCACTGAACATATCGGTTTCGTATTGAACATTGCGCAAGCAAGAAAGCGTTAGACCTCTTATTTTGCATCATGATCAAACACGAGGACCATACCTGATCTGATATCTTCCTTTCCTAACTTCCACACCATAATCTTAGTAGGACATTAAGACCCAGTTCTTTTTTTAAAAAAAGTTGCACCTCATAATTTCGCACGACAGAACTTAGTGGAGTGAATGAGTGACAGTAAAACTTATAAAGTAAAACAGTAAATGGCGGTAGGGTCAAATCTCATTGTGCCAAATAGTGTGCATCGGTGATTTAGACGTTAGGGAAAGGTTGGTTGATAAGGGCCGAAAATATAGAAGAATCGCTAGGGTATCCTACAGGTGCGTGACAACATGTTTACCAAAAACAGTAAACCCCAAGCGAAACTAAAAGATCACAAGGGTAAAGTGGAAGCACGATGCCCGCTCTTTCCAAAAGAAGGTAAGCCCTGAAGAGTTTAGAAGAATCTGGACTCGAACACGCGATTCAAATTGAACACTGTAGGCTTTGGAGACCACACACTCGACAACCACAGCTCTTTTCTTAAAGGTTAAATTTTTCTCCAATGTATTACTTCGTTACCACACCAACTTAGAAAATTCTGATGTCCATATCACGGTTCCTCCCTTTAAACTCCGGCGTTGCCAGTAATCCTCTATTTTTACACTGGCTGTCAAGTCAGAAAATTTTTAGGTACCATCCATTTCAACAGATTGAGAGGTTATTGAAACAACACGAAGGCTATTAGCGACGAACCTCATAACTTTGAACCTCGGTCAAATAACGAAAACGATACCTGATCTGACACCTTCATCTCCAAACGTCCGCACTACGCCTTGGGAGGACTTGAGACCTCGGCCAGCTCCGCTAGAAGGTGGGTCTTTAGGGGCATCAGAGTTCGAATTCGTAACTCGACTTGAACTACGCCGGCCACGATTGTGCGACCATGTCCACAGTCTGCAGCGGACACTCTTCATCAATGTAGTAATATAGGCTATTAATCCGAAATAGCAAAATTTTTTTGTAGTTTTTTTTTTTATTTTATGTGTTTGAGACTTCAATTGCGTAAACTGTTTTCAATTTTATTCGATACATAGCTTTTAATGTGTTGTTTTCAAAGATTTTTCAACAATCCGGCGCTTGTCCGTCGGTGCTGCCGGTTTATCGAAAGTGTACTGTTTCTGCCCTCGCAACTCGCACATGTTAACTCGGAATCTTTATTATTATTATTATTATTATTCAATCCCTTTTTGAAAAAAAAAAAGTGTTTTGAAAAACACACGAAGTAAAATATGTATTTTACGATTTTTGCGTCATGCCCGCGAGTGTGTACATTTTCCCTAACAAAAAAAAAAAGAAAACTAGTGGCAAGGCTGTTGGCAATTTATAGAACGTCCTTCCCGCCAAGTAAAGCATAACCACAAAGCTCGTAATCCACTCATTTCAACCCGTCACCTCTTTAAAACCGCGTGTGTAAACAAACACGTCCGCAAAACCAACAAGGCTAACACGACAAGCATCCCAACAATGAATTGAGAAAACCCGCCTTTTTTCCAACAGAAGAAAAAGAGCTACTTGCGAGAGAGTTCGGCAAGGTCTAACGGAAGGTTTTCTTTTCCCACTTACTATGAGGATATACGAAGGTTCTTTTCGAATATTTCCCCCATGCCTGGTTGGAAAGAAACTAAATAAATCGTTATCGACGCCGACAATTGAGTTGCTTGACCAATAATAAATTCCACACGTTATCCAACGTGACTGTAAGAATTTTAACATGCACACGTGGTGGATCACGCTTTTAGAATAAACAATTGGTGTCAGAAAAACTGTTCAGGAAATAAGTTGTATTTTCAATATCGACAGTTCAGGTTTTATAAGTCATAATCTTGTGGAAATGTGCATAATTTTCGGTCATCATAGCATTTACTTCGGATAAAAACAACCTACAATCGTTTCATTTTTGCTTTCGTAACAATACAATATTAACATCAGCGTCATTGTTAACAGATCATTAACATCTGCCATCACGTTAAGTGAAACTGTCAGGAAAAGAATTCGAAGAAAAATGCGAAGATAAAAATCGTAACGAGATTATTTTTCACTCAAGTATTACCTCGTTCTTTTTCAATCGTTCTATTTGATAATTCACTAAATTGTAGATAGAGCGTACGAAATAACACCCGTAAAAAAAAAGAGTTTTTTGAACAAGGGTTTTTCTTCTAAACTTCACGTAATAATTTTTATACCTTACATTTTAAAAGCAAAAGGATACATTGAGTCAAATTAAATTTATTCAAAATTAGTTTTAATAATTTTTTTATATTGGACATTTATTAAATTTATCAAGTAAAATAATAATCTAATTGTATCGTCATCCAAAACAATCGTGTATAGAAAATTTCAGCTGAATTGAGCGCTTTAAAATGCGAGAAAAAGCTTTATAGGTTTTGAACCAGACACAGTCACAATGTGAGTTAAAGAAAACCCATTAAAAAACTTAAAAAGTCATTTAAAAATAAGCCCTCTGTAGATTACCTCTTTTTAAAAAATAGTTTGTAACCTCTTTAAATCAATATAGTTAAAATTACAACCCAAACAGATAAAAAATAATGAATATTCATATCATAGAATCACAAAGTGATAGATTTTTAGAAATAATTTCTCTATATCAGTTTTAATCCTTAAAAGGTCTCACGGGTGAAAAATCATCCCACGTAAATTGTTTACTTGCGACCATGACCACCACCAGTCTACCGGTGCGACCAAACTTTTGGCAAAAATTCGATTATTTTATACTGCACATGCATTTCTCTAATTTCGGGTTTTAATATTAAAAACTTCAAGCGTTGTGCGGAGATTTGTAGAATTCTCAAAATGTGTTAGAGTGAAAATCGTGCTTTTAGAAGCCAAGTTGAATGAAGTTTCCACCTAATTTTTAAATCATGTTGTGTCAAAAAAAAAAAAAAAAAAAAAAACTAAATTAATTTTAATTAGCAAATTGGAAATTCGTTCTCACTCAATGCATGACAAAACATGTAAACCTTTATTTTCACTAAAGACCACTAAACATTCGATATTAATCTACTGTTATCAAATACAATTATGTCAGTCATGATATTGAAAAAATTTAATTTTTTTTTTCACAAAACATAACACGAAAAACACAAATCTCAAAACGTTTTGTCTGACGTCTCATCAGCGTAGGTGGCATTGAACTTTGAACTTCCTTTCATTTCACTTCACAGAGACGCTTCAACCAATTGCAAGATTCAACTTTTTTTTAAACCATCAGCCAATCAAATCTACTATTTTGTTTTTACTTTTCCTAATTTTTACCACTACCTCTTAAAAAACAAGTTTCATCTCATTGAAAAAATAACTTCGAAAAAAAAAAGATCTTTAAGAGGACATCATGCTGTTCTAACAAATAATTACTGTTCTTAAAATCCTCTTAAACTTCCCGCCAAGTGAAGAGTTCAGAAGATATTCTAAAAAGATTTACTGCTTCGTTAATTGCACGGGTAATTTTTCTCCCATAACTTCTTAACACACGAAAGAGCCTCCATCATAATAATCTTTAAGTAGCTTCGAACACAACTAATTCCAAAACAACGAAGTGGTTGTTCGCGTATAATCGGAACTTAAATCAGCACTAAACGGACGTTATTAAGCTTTTAAAAGTTACCTGTCATCTCATATAAGTCTCAAAATACTTCAGAATTGCACGCTGATGGGTTATTTGCGCTCAAGGCACTATGTGTTGCCAAAAAATACAATAAAAACTAATGCAGGAATTTGTGACAATGAATTTATTAATTCAAAATAGAAGTTCTTCACGAATGTTCATATTCTTAAAAACTTTTAAGATGAAAGAACTCTAATATCAGCCACAAGAAATAGGAAATAGTCATTTTTTTTTTATCATTTACGCAAACAAATTATTATGAATGAAAAAGAAATCCCGTTTCGCAAATAAAAATTATCGAGTCACAAAACGTAAGAAATGAAACTTATTAAGAAAACAAATCTAACAAGCTTATTCTAAATGCAATCATTGACAGGCGATTATTTATCAAAAAACAAAGCCGCAATGAACTATAAACATGAACGCTTGTACCAATCGGGTTGGATATGTCTTGAACATGTGCTATGACCAACCCAACGAGTACCAAAAGACATACATTAAATACTTTTAATCTCCGAATTCATTTTTCATTCAAGAATAAATACAAATATTTAGCAGAAGAAAAAAAAAAGTTGGTTTTATCATACAATTGGCAGAAAAAAACCTTGACACTTCGGTGAAAAATATAAACTTAAGCGGTCATGGCCTACTAATAATTTTCAAAGAACGTAGATTTTAATCTGTACAAAATATGTGTCTATTTCTATAACACATTCCAGGAGAAAAACTATCGAAATGTCAATATGCTTGATACCGAATGAAGCAAAATAAGCCTCCACGCTTCAAGTAAGCAAAGATTATATTTCGATTGCCTAATTCGACAAATATGGATGATTTCACTCATTAACAATTTAAAGGGAAAATGTCTCAAGCGGAATTTCAAACTTAAGCGAATTAGATAAGGTGTAGCAAAGACAAAAATTCAAGTAAATAATTATCTATGGGACAGATTTCCAAAAAAAAAATAAATTAAGAAAGAAAATAAATCAGCCGTTTAACAATTTGGGAAGTATTATATAATCAATATTTATTATATCTCTTATTATTTCTTGTAAAATAATGAAAATTTCATTTGGAATTTATTTATTTTAAATAAAGCGTTCTTGTAAAAGAATAAAAACAGCATTTTCAAAGCCCTTTTCAAGTATTGATTTTAAAAAGATTTTGATTTTATGCAGAATAAATAAGAAGCTACGTAAATGCAATAGGCAATAAGCGAAAGATTTTATTAGAACACATCTTTCCATAAGATTCCATCGTGTTTTAAGGTTCCTCGTAACTTTTTGAATTCGGAAATGTATCATGGAATTGCTACTTAGCTCCTCAATTCTACAGCATCATATTTAGTTGAATGTTATAAAGGATTTCCAAAAATGGAAAGAAATAATGAGAGTCATATCTTCCAGCGATTTTTGAAAATACTTCTAAATATTTTGGATGATACGAAAGCTCATTAGGAAATCATTAAAATATTTTCGGAAAACAAAGAAAAAAATGTAATTCCACGAAAATCTTCAATATTTCTTGTTCTTACGGATGTATACTATAGCATTTAAATAAACAATCTAGATTTGTGGAGGAAAGTAAAAAAATTCCATAGGATCAACATTACATTCACGAATTCGAAACGGCTGGTATAAATCTAAAAGCCTTAAGACTTCCATCTAAACTACAAAAACTGAAAGAAAAATTATGTTTTGGCGGGTTTTATTATATTCTTATAAATACAATAAACTAAATTTAATACGCACGGTTAAATAATATATATTCCCGTATTAAAGATGACAGCAGCTTTAAGATTAACAAGAAAATTTCTCGTGAAAACATCAATTTACCAAATAGTTTAAGTATTCTCTCAAAACAATATTATTCAATGAATGATTATGCGAGCAAACAAACTTTTAAAAAATGAAATCGAACAAGAAATTCTTTATTTTGTAATGCACGGAAACCCTACGAGTTTTAAAAGCATTTGAAACATCAATAGTATCAAAATACTTCAAACACACACACATTTTAAACCTCTAGATTATGTTCATATTTTACGACATCGGTAGAAATGCTTCCAAAACCCGCAAAGCTGTTAAGTCTCATTTCGAGAAGAAAAAAAAACTAAATTCTCCATTCAAAGGCCACAAGTTATGTATGGCTAATAGGGAAAGGTAATTCGGAAATAATTCTCCAACAAATGTTGAGTTCCAAATCGTACCGAGGTCACATCTTACATCTTAATCCTATTTCCTCATCCCATAAAAAGCTTCCCATACTTAAACACGCCTGGTGAACTAACTTTTACACGTTCCGGTTTTTATCGAATTAATTGTTATTCTTTGCATCAAGGCACTATGTAGCTTAAGGGCGTTGGATTATTGCTTCGTCGAGCTGTTAGAGCTGATTGTTTAATATGAATCTTGTGTAAGTAAGTGGTAATGAGTTTAATGATACACACGTCAGAAGAACTGGAATTGCATGAAACGAAATTAATTTTATATAATGGTGTTGAATATGGAATCGGATAAAATAACAAAGCGTATGAAAACATAATAGCAAAGTAGATTTAAAAAAAAAAAAAATCCTGATTTCTGATAAAGAGTTATTCCAGTTTTTAAAAAAAGTTTAAATGTTTATTCGAGAACTTTAAGTAAATAATCGTTTGTTTTTATAATTTTATTGTTTCCCATTATTAATATGACGCGATCTTCGCATGAAAATATCATTTGCGCTAAATATGAACTCTGATTTTGTAAGTATTGAAAAAAAAGTTAACTTGTGAAATATATTGAATAATAAGTATTATATTTGTAAGTTACTAAATATATTGATGAGAATGAGAGAAAAAAACTTCTCCATATATTTACACATATAAAACGGCCTTCAGATAAGACGAGGTAAGGCGACTCCCTAACCATCAATGGTCTATGAATTCAGTTTAGATTAGCGATAAGCATTTGGAATAAATTTTATTTTCTTGCATCTGGTAGCACTGCCTATAGAAATTTGCCGAATCACGAAATCTCATGTATTTCTTAAAAGTTTTATCGCATGTTGTGTTGTGGGTTCAAAAATTTTGTGTTATCAGTGTAAAACTTCTCAAGTTTGGGCCTAATCAAGAAACCAGCGAAAAGATGGAAATACGAGGGAAGCTTCGAGTTATAAATCTTAAAACAGTCTACAAAATCAAACAACTGTGTTACAGAGTAAGCATTTGGTATAACAGAGAAAACGGTGACAGATTAGAGAAGTTTTTTTTATTAACGTCGCGATGGAAGCAACACCATGGCTATTAGCGACGGACCTCGTAATTTTGAACCACCGTCAAGTGACGAGGACGACACCTGAGCTGGCACCCCCCTCTCCTAATATCCACACCACATCATGGGAGGACTTTGGGCCCCGACAGATTTAATATGCATCAGCCCCGTCTACACGGCGGATCTTTGCAGTCAAGGATCGAACCCGCGACTGAACGAAAACCATCGGCCACAAGTCCGAAACCATGACCACTAGGCTATCGCGGCCATAAGAGATTAGAGAAAGAAGTATGTTATTATATATCAAAAAATACCAATGAAAAAATATTCTATGAGGAGAGGAATACCATGCTGGCCATGTTTAGAAAATAAAGTTGCAGAATTAATGCAAGAACTGAGGCAGAATATTATGTTGTTACAAGAAATATGATTAGGGCTTATGCACTGAAGTGGGCATGGGGCAATCCAGAACAAGACAAAGAATTTAAAACAAGTGCAAGTTGGTGCAATCGTTTCATGAACAGAAAAAAAATCAAGTGATACGACAGAAAATCAAAATAGCAAAGAAATTACCTCAAAATTTTGGTCATAAAATCGAAAATTTTCATAAATCGACTCGCTAGATACAGAAGGGAACCCATACGACGAGTTTTTCGACAACAAAAATGAGGATGTTCTTGTGGATTTTGCAGGATTTTAAATATATCGGCGAGTGTTTTGTTTTATTTTTTTAATAGTTTTGGGTTTATATAAATTTCAATCTTCTATCCTATCAGACTATCCCTGGATTTTGGAAGTCTTTATGATTCGAATACCGTCTTATCAGTAGGAAATATACGGCAATAGTGAACAAACTTCAGGTCACGTAGCGTTAGAAAATAATCAAAAGAATTCTCATAAATAATTCGTTTACAACCGGGCAATAAAGATAGCAAGCAAGGAGATACTTTCCTTGCATTGTTGTAATTGAATAAATACAATAGCCCGATTTTAAGATATTCAATTGAAAATTCCATTGAGTTAACAATGCGCTCGGACATTTAAAATGGTCTATAGGTACCACTAAAAAAAATTCGATTAGAAAGTCTTGTATATTTACGTTTAAAAATTTTTCACACAGAATATTTCTTAACATACCTAACGCACAAATAATTAACTTTTAAAAATATGAGTAAAAATATTGCATGTCATTTTCTTTCATTTATTCATTGTTTGTCAACCCCTAGAAACCATTAATGAGTAAGTGAGTGAATGTAAAGTTTATTGGCGCAAGAGCCAGATATGGCCATGCTGCGCCAAACAAGATTAAACTGTGGTCTAGATGTGAAGTTGAAAAAAAAAGGTAAAAATGATTGACAAGAAGGATGGTCAAAAATAGAGAAGGATCGCTAGGGTATCCTGGGAGTGCGTCACCCGTGTTTACCAAAGACAGTAAACCCCATGGGAAAGAAAAAGATCACTAAGGTGACCTGAAGAAGGCAAGTCCCTGAGGTCTCCTGATATAATCCCCAGGGGCAGGGTGCCCGGCTATACCCCCAGACGCTGGCTACCCATTTTAGCCTAGAAACCATAAAGCTAGTTTTGATCTGATCGAAATTGTTTCACGAGATGTGGTAACCAATCACAAGTTAAAATATTTCATGATCAACACTCTATATAAATATAATTCAATTAAATGATATTTGAAGCTTATCCAGAGGAGAAACCGATTGGAGATAAAAGCCCGAAAGGCCTAAGTGCTCCGTTAACCATCCAACTTAAAAGCTATTATTTAATAAAAATTCAATTATCTTTTATAAATATAAATATAAATAAGTGCTATATTGCTATACGAACAATTTATAACATTACCTTTCCATTAGAGCATAATTATTAAAAGAGATTTCAGATATATTTGTCATCGAAACAAAGAAAAGTGCAAAAAAAATGAAAAGAAATTGATATTCGACAAGAACTGAGTCAGTCGGAAAAACGAGTGGATCTTATCAAAACACAAAGCATCCATTAAACAAAAAATGACATATCAGAAACAAAAATTTTATGATCCCAGCCTCTGATGTTTTCACGAAGGTGACGTAACCACTTCTTCCAGCATGATTTCATCTGGCATCAATCCAAGCCATGTCAATTATCGAATCTTCACGAAACATTTTTTTGTTTAATTCGAATGGTAATGACATAATCGACACAGTTGTACTTACGTCACCAGTATTTAAAAAGTAACAAGCAATGAGATGTTTTCACTTAAAAAAAAAATAACGATTTTTCAATGTACAGGATCAGCCAAAAGTAATTTTACAATTTTGATTGAATATTGTTTTCCATATTTAAAAACAGAAATATTTAATAAGCCATTTTTATTTCACAAAACATTTTTTTTTATCTATCATTTATAGCATGAGAAATACTTCTCAAGTTAATCAAAAAGTCTTATGCAACATTTACCAATCTTATTAACAATGATTTAAAAAGAAAAGTATTTTTCATATATATATATATATAAAAAAAAAGACTTCAAATCGGAGAAACGACAAACGACATTCATTGTTGATAAAATTTTAATACGTCTATGGACATAAACAATTCTCGAATTGACGCAATATTATATCATTAAAATTTAAAACTGTACAGAAACTCTAAAGGTCATTTTGAGAGAAAAATCTCATTAGATAAAAACGAGAGCATTCCGCAGAAAAAAATTATTCATTATCTCAACCGGTTACGGTTACACGGTAATTAAAATAACATTCGCGTAGCATTTAAATTCAGCTAATGAGCGGATACTTTTTTTCTTTACAGTTGACCTTGAGTTCGTGAAATTCCGCCTAGCATATGAAAATCTTTTTCGTATTACATGTATTCTTTGGAAAAAAAATCCGTTTCTTGTAATTAAGGAAGAAATGAAGCGAATAAATTAAATTATCGACATATTTTAAATACCCAACTTCTCATTAAAATTACATTACTTTGCGCAAACAAAATACAAGGAAAGGAGTAATCTACACGTTTAACACTGTAAAATGACTACATCAAAAACCAACACTTTTAATCCAAAACATGCAATCGATATTATCACAATAAAAAAGAAACAACCTCTTAGCATTAAAACGGGATATATACAACAATTCAAAAAAATCTAATATTTTAGATATAAAACTAATCTGAAGTATAGGTTGGTTGGTTGATTGATTTTAAGGGCTATATTTCACCAAGCAGCGCCAATTGAATGTTTTGTTTAAAGTCGCACTTGGAAGCAGCATGATCGCTGAGGCGTTGTTTTCATCATGTAGTGAATTTGAGCCTCGATGTAACCAAAGATGCGCAATGTAACGGGACTGATGCGCATTAAACTAAAGTCCTTCCTTTGGTGTGTTGTGGAAGTTGGGAGGGGTTGGGACTGCTCAGGTGTCGTCCTCGTCACTTGACAGAGGCCGACCAATTACGAGATGCATCGCCCATAGCCCTCGTGTGGCTTCTCAATGAGACGTTGATTCATTGATTGGTGGTTTTGTTAACGTCGCACTAGAAACAGCACAATAGCTATTGGCGACGGACCTCGTAATTCTCAACCTCGGTCAAGTGACGAGGAAGACACCTGAGCTGACACCCCCTCTCCAAACTTCCACAACACGCCAACGGGAGGACTTTGGTCCCCTCACCGTGCATCAGCCTCAACTACACGGTGAGTCTTCAGTGGCCAAAGCTGGAACCCGCGACTGAACGAAAACCGCCGGCCACGAATCTGAAACCATGACCACTAAGCTACTGCGGGCCCCTACTTACGACTCAAAAAACTAAAGAATATTTTAAGAGTCTGAAATCCTTTAAACTGGTAAAGAAGCTAAAACATTGCTACATTCAATCATAAAACTCAATCGTTTCCATTCCTATCTACCAGTACAAACAAAAAGAGTTATAATCAGTAAAGATTCCAAACCACTGACGAATGCGAGTCTCGAATATTTATTTTATGATTACAACCACTTACAATGAATATTTTAAGTATATATAAAAAAAAAAAAAGCTTTCTTTGTAGGAAACTTCTTGAAAGCTAAATTCACTGTTGTTTTTTTAAGTCGTGATTAGCCGACGCAGATGCAAAAAGACAGGTGTGTGTGCTCCGCTAAAGCTTCTCCCTCTCATGGTAAAAAGTCACGAAAGGCTCCATTATTAACCAGCTGCCTTCGGGAGAATTAAAACGACACAAGGACGCCACTATGATGACATCTTCCGTTTATTTTTAACCTACGGAAATCATAAAAGAAGAGTTGAATTCGTTAAATGTGCTGTTTGAGTAAGACTTGTTAAAACATTGGTGACAATCTGTGGCAGTCGCGATGTAGTTCTTAAAGGAAGGAAGAAGGGGTGGACTACTGAATTTAAATTTGAAAATTATTCTTTGATAATTATCGTAAGAAAACACTTAAAATTCTTTAGCTTTAGTTTATTGTATATATTTGAATGATATGTCGAATTTGAGATTTGAGCAAAAGGTATTTGATTGATTGATTGAACTCTGGCACCTTACCTAGCTTACGTGATTACTTTGGTATAGACAGATTTAACATGCATCATCCTAGATATATATATATATTTATTTTTAAAAAAAAAACGAATTATTTTTGTGTATTTAATTTCAACAAAATGGTTTTTTTTTTGTTTAAAAATTAAAAATATTTAGAGTGTACAATAATTTTGCGTACTGCATAAAAGCCCAAATGAAAATACACAATGAACCAGATATTAAGGTTCCCGTCTTCCCGCCATTTTGATTTCGTAGACGTAATGTTAATCCTATGGAATTTCGACTTGAATTCTTCCATCTTTACTATTTGATCTATTTGAATGCAATAAATTGCATCTGAAAGAGCAAAAAATAATGAATGCTTCTGTGGAATTTATTTTTTCCCCCGATTCTTAAAAATATTTGAAATATTCTTTAAGGACCGCAAAACTCAAAAACGAATAATTAAAATAAGAATAAAAATATTTTTAAAAATCGGAAGAAAAAAGTAGTTCCAAAGAAGCATTGATTATTTTTTGCTCTTTCAAATGCACTTTATTGCATTCAAATAGATCAAATAATAAAGATTTGAGAATTAAAGTCAAAATTCCATAGGATTAACATTACGTCAACGAAATCAAAATGGCCGGTCCCTTAAGGGATTCCGTATTTGAATGGTAAAAGGTGCATCAGAAACAGCCAAAAATAAATGAAAAAGTTCTATGCAAAGTTTTGCAAAGAACAGATTTAGCCACGCAAGGTGCGCTTTTTTTTATAGTTATTAAATTATTCAATTAAATATAAGAATTAAAGTAAACGAATAAATATCGAGAAATGGACAATAGTAAACTTTTCCGATATTAAATTGAAAGCAAACGATAAATTATTAAATTGAATATTTTTGAGCTGAAAGTAATTAAAAATTGAAGCATACGGTAAAAAATTCAAAAGTGATCTGGTACGCGAAAAGAGATCCAATTAAAGCAATAGCCCCTTAGATGGCTAATAATGAAAGATTCTACAGAATTACATTCACCCTCCGATTCTTGAAATATTTTAGAATTAAAGGCCGGAATACTTGAAAACTAATCATTGAAACAAGAGAAAAAGTATTTTTTAAGAATCGAAAAGGGAGAGTTATTCCACAGAAGCTTTCATTATTTTTTGTTCTTTCGGATCCACTTCATTTCATTCAAATAGATCAAATAGTAAAGATTTGAGAACGATAACTGAAATTCCATAAGATTAATGTTAAGTTCAGGAAATCAAAATGGCAGTCGACAAGGCATTAACGTGCAAAACTAAACGCCAGATTGAAATTAAAAGCATGATAAAGGCTTATATAGTTGAATATTGCAGCATTCGCGTCGTTTTGCACCACAATAAAAATGAATACTATAACGTTCACGAGCGTGTTAAAAAAAAAAAAAACATTAATACATGCAACATTATTTATTTACAAAGATCATTTTCATTAAAAGCGACTCTTCCTAGAATTCATCAATAAAAATTGCATTAAAAAGTCGAAACATTCTTAAAATGTTACTTACCATTTAAGAAGACAAAATAAAAAATGAATAACCAGAAGTCTTATTTTCCTAAAAGAAAAGCGAAATTAACTGGGTAATTCAGCTACGATATCCGATTTCAAAAGTACGATCACAAAGCCCAAACGTCTGGAATTCAAGATTTCAAGTTCGTTAAAGAGCAGCGAAGATAATTTTCAAGTGAACGAGTTAAGTTTTCCTCTATTTGTTGAATTTTATCACTACCGAGATAAAAGCGCATATCTATAAGTAATCTTTCTCGTTGAAAGCACTCAAAAATGATTCATTCCATCTGAATGCGAGAAAAATGTTACAAAAACAACTTGCAGGCCATAAATCAATTAAGTTATCAAGTTCTGAAGCAATACGATGAATTCCATTTAATAGTTAAAAATAAAAGCACGCATTGTTCCAAAAGGCACATAAAGAAATTTCCCGGGAAAATTACCAAGGCTGTAAGAAAGTAACTTTATCTCTATTCCACGGAGACTTAGGGGAAAAAAAAATCGAGAAGCAGATCTCCAAAACACACAGTTCAGCAGAAAGCGCAATTCTGAATTAATCGTAATCGCATAGCTAAAAATAGGCGTGCATTTGATGATGGAAAGAAAAAAATTCTGAATAACATTATATGCAATTCACGTGGATGGTGTGGAAGTAAAATTAGCAGGAGCATATAACAATGGAACCCATTTCGAGATAGAAAAATTACAGTACGCACGAGGTTTTCTCGATTTATGACTAAGTACATTTCCATGACGACTTATGACTGAGTTTCGAGTTTCTGACTAACATGTAGTAAATCAAAGTGGTCATAAGTCGTATTTATACAGTGTTATTCAAAATGATTCATTCGAATTCAAAATTCAATACTTTCAAAAATGAGCGACACAGAATGAGTAATACGTAAATCCAAAGGGAAAAATATGGAAGCTTGTTTTACAAGTGTTTGATACAACTTCCTTTCGTTACATGTATAATGCCAATTCGATTTATAAATTCCTGATAAACATGTTGTAAAGTATCTATGAGAATGGATTGTATTGCAGAAATCTGTTGCTTTAGTACAATTAAATGTGTGGGTAATGGTGGAGCATATATTTCATTTTTTTACAACCCCCAAAAAGAAGAAATCGCGCTGTGCCGTATCAAGTGAATTAGGCGGCCGGCTGTGTAACATCCAGTCATCTGGTTCGCTGCGACAGATCCAACTGCGAGGTAGCTCCGTGAAAGCTTCTTAAACAGCTTTCGTGAAATAGTTCAGTTTTTTATTAACGTCACACTAGAAACAACACGAGAGCTATTGGCGACGGTGAGTGAATGTAAAGTTTATTGGCACAAGAGCCAGATGTGGCTATGATGCGCCAAACAAGATTTAACTGTGGTCTAGACGTGGAAGAATAGAAAAAGCCCAAAATTGGTTGACAAGAAGGAGGGTCGACAATACAGGAGGATTGCTAAGGCATCCCGGGGGAGCGTCACTCGTGTTTACTAAAGACAGTAAACCTCATAGGAAAGAAAAAGATCACTCGGATGCCTCGGGCTATTGGCGACAGACCTCGGTCAAGTGACGAGAACGATACCTGAGCTGGCACCCCTTCTACTAACTTCCACACTACGTCAATCGGAGGACTTTGGGCCCCGACAGGTTTAACATGCATCAGCTCCGGCTACACCGCAGGTCTGTGGTAGCCAAGGATCGAACCCGTGTCTCAACGAAAACCGCCGGTCACGAATCCGAAAGCATGACCACTAGGCCACACTTTCGAAAAATAACCTCGCGAAGAACACTTCCACGATTTTTCTTTGTTTTCATGTATAACTTATCAATCTGTGTCGTTCATTTCTGAGAATATGGAATTTTGAAATCGAATGATTCATTTCAAATAACGCTGTACCTGGGGCTGGAAAGGGTCATATGCACCCCCAAGATTTTTTCTCGAAATTGAAATATTTCAGAATAATTCTTTCGTAATACTTTTTTTTTTATAGATATTTGAAAATTTAAAATAATTTTTTTTCTCTTCATGCTTAATTTCCTCACGAAGAGAAAAAAGAATTCCAACAAAACCGATTCCCGAAAAAAGAAAAGTCTTTGCTGTCTCTAAAGGGGTGCCTCTGGGTCTGTATTTGCAGACGAAGAAAGGGGGGATGCATCCCTATAGAAAATGCAACCCCCCAAGAAATGTAAATTTTATTTTTATGGTACCTTAACTATTTTTCTAAAATCTTCTTCATAATTGTAAGTTGTAT
Source organism: Nephila pilipes (assembly GCA_019974015.1). Lineage (NCBI taxonomy): Eukaryota > Metazoa > Arthropoda > Arachnida > Araneae > Nephilidae > Nephila > Nephila pilipes. The sequence continues at coordinate 223,410 of BMAW01109658.1, read as the reverse complement.
TACTTGATAAAATTATATCAATACTTGAACAGTTTTAAGTAGATAAAACAAGACGGATATAGCGTATTATTTACTTTCTAAGTGGTAATTCAAAACTACAAAATTGCTTCTTTCATGGTAATGACGATACGTACCCCCCCCTCCCCCAAATTAATTTCTTGTACAATGGTGTTGTACAATTTTTCCTGTACAATGGAGCCATTCCAAGAACGAAAAATTACTGCACGTACGACGTTTTCTCGACTTAGGACCGAGTTCCGTTCCGAGTAACATGCAAGTTAAAGCGGTCATAAGTCGTGTTCACATCTTTCTACATTATTTTCATTCAAACAGATTATTAAAAAAAATTGTGCGTAAAAAACAAAAATTACAATTTAGGTACGTATAATTATTGCGCAGAGTATGAAAAATACATAACCTAATACTACAGCGTACGTACTGGTAACAAAAATACAACCTAAAGCTACATTTTTGCCTACTTTTTCTTTTTTTCTTTTCTTTTTTTTTTTTTTTTTTTTTTTTTTTTTGTAGTCCGTAAGTATTTGGACAAAAGTAAGAATACGTAGTAAGTTTAATCTAGCTTTTCGAAACTTCTAATCTAGCTTATTTAAATCTAAAGCACGAAAAACTTGCACATAAAAAAAAATAATAAAATAACATTCTCGATTAATATACGTGATAAGCTTTAAAAAAAATCTGAAACAGCGCAGCAAGGTTTTGCCTCGACTTACGAAAGGGTTTCATTTTGACTAACGGATCGCGAGTCGAACCGATTCCCGAAGCAGATTTATATTTTTTCAGTACTATTTTCATTCAAATAATTGGATTATTAAAACTGCTCATAAAACACAATAGTTATTTCAATCTATATCCGAAAATAATCACACATTATGTGAAAAATACACATTACGTTCTTTTATTTTACACAATCTAAACAAAAATACAATTCGAAAATTCAGATGTTATTAAATTCGCAAGATGGAGTTAAATGCTTTTATTCGAAAATAATTGAGATGTCAGTTAAGCGTAATTTTAATTTTCTTTAAAAGTTAGATAGCTAATTGATGTAAATAAATATCGCTTTTAGCATTTAATGGTTATTTCTAACTTCAGATATGGGGGGAGGGGTTCTGATTTCAATATAGATTAAAAGACATTTGAATTTCTGAATAAAAATATGAATGAAGAATCAACAAACCGTTCTTTGAAAAAACAAACGTGGGATGTTGCAAGAATCGAAAATTTTCCCCATAAACAATTCAATCGATATTTTTCGTCGAATAATTTATCCATAATAACGTCATAAAAACATTCCTCCTCCCCCTCTCTCCTCCACTTTCGTTGTTCGTCTCTGATAGCCGGAATATAAAATTCGTGATTCAATAAAAATGTTTATATTCTTTTCCGCATTTGACAAAAGGTTTATTTTGTGACTCACCAAACGATTTATATTTCTTAAAAGGGCATTGCCATCGGTACTGAATAAATAAGCTGTAACAGATGTGAGAAATTGTTTTTGCCACGGCAAATTTGCGAAAAAGGTGAATGTATCTAACGGCTCATTTTGTGACAGCAAAAATACGGAAGTGAATTTTTATATGAAGTGGTGACGGTCATTAAGAATCATTCAGACATTAACCGGAAATTAATTGCAAGAGTTATAAGAAGAAAGTAGACGTCTAAATCGTAAATTATTCTTGGCTTCATTAAATTACTTCCGAAACAGATTTTTTTTTTAACCAAAGGATGAATGAGCTCACCCACAAGGGTTTAGAGCAGGCCTAGTCAACCCGTGGAGCTGAGTCGACTGTACAAAAATTTAAACTTTTATTGTTCAAAAAAGTATCAAAGAACATTCCACCATGAGTCCTTCGTATCATATCCCATTACTACGTGAATATCTCAGCATATTGGCTCAGCTATATCTTCACAATTTTTCTTCTATATCCTTGTTAAGAAATAATTACAAAGTTGAGCATAATTTTTAAGAGCGCGAGGGTCATCTTGCGTGAAAGGGCGATACACAATGTATATCTAACCAGCAAACCAATAGGAGAGCGCGGGTGTGCATTACTAGAAGCGGGGAGTTATTGCGATGTGCGAATTATGCAAAATAGCAGCGGCCAGTCTATCTACAGCAAGTCTAATATATTTGTCACAGAAGAGTATGATTCAGTTTAGTTTAATTTTTATTAACGTCGCACTAAAAGCAACACGAGGGCTATTGGCGATGAACCTCGTAATTTTGAGCCACGGTCAAGTGACGAGGACGACACCTGAGCTGGCACCCCACTCTCCTAATTTCCACACCATACCAACGGAAGAGCTTTGGGTCCCGACAGATTTAATGTGCATCAGCCTCGACTACACAGCGGGTCTTTTGCGGCCAAGGATCGAACCCGCGACTGAACGAAAACCGCCGGCCACGAATCCGAAGCCATGACCACTAGGCTACCGCGGTCATAAGAGTATGGTTCAAGTAAGACTGACTTATCGGTGTATTTTGATCGCTAATAATTTAACCCTTGCAATGTGTTGTAACTGCAGAATATTTTTAAAATTATATTTCGTACAAATATATTTAATCCAATAAAATATGGCTCTTAATTTATTGCAGAATCTTCTTAATTTCTCCAATGGGACTCGGGAGGATTAGTCTCTTCCCGCGACTCTAAAAGTGAAAGTAATAGTTTTTAACGTGAGAATTTGTGTGGGCTTAAAAAGAACCCAAATTAAAGAGTGATAAATCGAATTCATCACACACACACATATTACATAATATACATTACAAACAGAAAGAAAAAAAAAATCGATCGTTCATAGCCAATACACATGCTTTGATATTGCAGCGCCTTCCTTTTATTATTTAAAACTACCGTCACCATAAAACGTTTAATTAAACGATCAATTCGATTATAATTCCTAATAAAGAGACGCCAGAAAAAGGCCAATGCAGTTTAAGTTCCTTCACTGACTATGCACAATATCGCGTTCTCTCTCAAATGACTCCACACGCGCTTGAATCCTAGCTTAGAATTAAACAATTATGTCTCAGCTTATCAACTCATTTACATCAAATGGGGCATTTTTTTTTCGAATACAGCTGTCCGGCTCTAATTACTCCTTATTCTAACCAGGAATCACTTCTATTAATTGATTGTTTGTATTAACGTCGTACTAGAAGCAACACAAATCTATCTGGGATAGACCTCACATTGTTGAACATCGGTCAAGTGATGAGGACGACACCCGAGCTGGCATCTCACTCCAACAGGAGGACTTGTAACATCGACAGATTTAACGAGCATCAGCCCCGGGTCCAAGGCGGGTCTTTAAGTGGCATCAAGGCTCGACGATAACCGCCAGTCGCGAGTTCGCGACTCTGACCACTAGGCTTCTACTGCCACAGGAGTCAATAATAAATGATCAACTACAACAATTCACTCGAATTCACTTACAAACATCTATAGGCTTCTCGTTATTATCTGTCATCCATATTCTTTCAATTCTTTTTCTCTTCTGTATTACTATCTTTAATTCGATTGATTGCACTAGGTACCTCCATCTAATTTGCCTAATCTCGTTTCATTTGATTGGAATAGGAGTTTTGGGGAATATTTCGCAATTCAAATTACAATAAGTTCCCAAGGATAGTCAACAGAAAACCGCTAATAGCGTAACGTCATAAGATGACTCATACATCATTGACATTCCAAGATAATATACAAACATCCATTAACGCAATAGCATAAAGCGGCAAGAATTGCTGAAGATAAAGCAAATTTTGACGACGAAGAAAAAACGATATTATTAATACTTTAATTCAAATAAAAAGGAAATTCTACAAAGTAATTTACGGACTAAAATAACCCAAAAGAATTGAAAAACGTAAAAGAAAATCATAACACATGTACATGTTTCCATATCTTTCGAAATATTTTAATGGTTTTTTCAAATCAACACTGATATTTAAATAGCTAAAAGAAAATTAAGATTTTTTTTTTTTCTTTTTATAATATAGAACTAATTGTATAAAATGTAATTTGGTAATGAAAACACATTATGACGTATTATTCAGTGCAATGAAAAGTAAGAGAAAATTTTATTTACAAAAATTTCGTTGAAATCAGCTTATACATTTAAAAAGCACTTCAAATTATATTGTAGCAAATTAAAGCATTTTATTCATTAATTCCCAAATAAAATATTTCGCATATAAATTAGGAAGCACGAATTTATTAATATTTTGTTTAAAATCTTATTATTTACATAAGCGATCGAATTTTATTTCCCCCCTCTATTTGCAATTGTTTTTGTGCAATACATTCGATATGAAATCATTAATTATTTTCTAATTGTCGCACAGTTATATTCTTCGATAAAACACATTTAAAAAAAATTTAAGAATAATAAAATTTGTAATCGGAATTCTAGAAATTTTTCATGTACATTTTTATTATTTACGTACGAAATTAAATACAAATCAAAACATATTTATCAAAATATTCACATTCATAATGAATGATTCATCAAAAACACATGTTAAAATCATATAAAATAGCGTATATTGTTTTTAAACTATACAAATCATCAAGAAATCAATATTTAGAAAATTTTGTTTTAGAAATGTATCAAAAAATTAAAAAATGACTTTAGCAAATTTTGCGATGGTAAATCTTTTAATTTTTCGCCTCCAAACAATTGCGACTGTTTTTAAGACATAAAAATCCAAATAAAATCTTTAATTATTAGCTTTTTTTTTTTTTTTTTTTAAGTTACGTTCTTAAAATATACATTTAATAAAATTTAAGAATATTAAAAAAACTGCAGTATGAATTCCAATTTTTTTTAATAATTTACTATTTATATTGAAATGATATAGCATTAAATATTTTCCTTTAAAACTTGTACACATAATTTGATTTGAGTAAAATGAAACGCCAGGAAAATAATATATTTGAAACATTTTCTCTAAAAATTTATCACGCCACATTTTCAAAAAGTGAAACATAACGTAAGCCAACGAATTCCTTCACAAAAGAGAGAAACACTTACCATTTTTTTGTGTGCAGTTGCTGATTTACAAATAAAATCCAAAAAAATTCGAACGCACAAATTGCCGAAACCTTACGGACCGACAAGCAAAACCAGACTAAACAACGCAAAAAGTCGAAACACGTTATCCACTATTTACAAACCAATTACAAAGAGGAGTATTTCGTGTCCACTTCAAATCACCTTTCCGCCTCTACTAGCCGGTCTATTACTTCCAATGAGAGGATAGGACTTTCCTGCCTCTAGCAGCTTTGAGCGTATTCTAATTTGTACGGTTCGCGACAGGAATAGTGACCTCGAATCGCGTAGAGGAAACAGACGATGATAGGTCGGTTGCCAACCGCCGGATACATTACGGTTTCCCGTTGAATGAATTTATACGAGGTTTCTGTTTTGACACCTGGTGTAATCGTTTGATTGTTTTTGTGTGGTGAACAGGAATTTAATAATTTATGAACCATTTTAGGGAATGAAAGAGTTATTTGCATTGTTCCGTTTGCTAAAGCAAGGAAGAGGAAAAAAAAAAATTATAAATTTTGTTGAGAAATATTCGAATAGGTCTGATTCATTGATTTCATACGACACTGGAAAATAAAATCGGTGACTGTGTGCAATCAATAAAATCTAACCGGAAATAATTTAAAGAAGAACCACAATCAGCGGTTACAGTATTTTATCGTATCGAATATTTCTAATAAATGGGTTTGAAGAGAGGGGATTTTCCTCTCTCTTCTGAAAACGGAAATTTTTAACACGTTCAGTGATACATTTCACAAAAATGTGAAATGCTTCGATATATTATTTTCACA
>BMAW01109658.1:156244-211781 GCA_019974015.1 Nephila pilipes | reverse complement strand
TTAGGAAAATGTAATTCTATAAATCTCTTAAGTTTTTCACTCTTTCGAATTACCTACTAACTGATCTATTGCTGCAAAAATTTGATGATGCAGTAGAAATTCAAGACTACAATATCCACAAAATCGAAGTAGCTGGTAGACGTAGGCCCACTTGAAAATTGTCAGAATAACTGTTAATGGTATAATGAAATGTTTGCCTATTTTCTCAATAGGATCAATCAAACAATTTATCAAAAACAAATGTTTGAAGAATACTAATACCTAACGAGATTTTGAAAGTAATTTGTAACGGGGAAAATAATAAATTAGAACATTTATGCGAAATAGTTGATTCATACATAAAATAAAAGAAAAGTATAAATACCAGCTCTTGATACACTGAGGCATCTAAAACAATGTGATGAACTTAAATTTCAAAAACAATATAATCGCCACGATGTATAGAGTGTATACCACAAGCGATCTTTATCGATGAAGCTTGGTAATAAAACAAAAGTAGACTGAATATTACAGAATCGCGGCAATGAGTTAGACTGTATTTCTTAATAAATGAGTTTTGTTTGTTGCTCATTATTATCAAATTGAAATAACATAGATATCATAGATGAGACCACGTACTTTGAGTCTCGGTCACCGACAAGAGGATGACTCTCCCATCTCCAAACTCTACATTGGCCAAGAGAGGACTTCATTTTGATTATTTAACATGCCTGGGGCTGTCTGCCTGAAGGCAAAGACTGAATACATGAATCGATGAACAAAGCCAGTCCTTAGTTTGAGGCCATGAGCAATAGGTTACTGCACACACTTATAACATAGAAAATATAAGAAGATTCTGTTTAAATTGAACAATAAACTATGTTTTCATGTATTTTTCAAATAAAATCATATTACACTGAGTTGGATATTTGAAAATAAAAGAAGTTAACCAAACCTAAAATAAGATTAATTGATTTTTCTTTGGCTGGGTATTTTTAAGTGCATTTATCCTCTCTGAGAACGAAAAGCACAGGTATCAGTTTATTATTATGACAGGCACAAATATATTTCTGCTGTTGAGCTAAACTGTCAAATATTCATTGCAAAACATGCACACCTGGAGTAGACTAGAACTGGGTACATAGCAAGGAGGATATTATAAACTGGCCCACATCAGCAACACGAGAGCGATTATGAGTGTGGGTGAGTGAGGAATGAAATGAATGAATGAAGCTTTAAAGTGGGATTATATGCTATGATGTCAAACAAGATGACCAGAACAGCACGTTAAGAAATTGAAGAAAAGACGAAAAATTGATTGACAAGAAGGAGTGGTCAGAAAATAGAGAAAGGTGGTTGAGAACCTGGGGTGCGTCACCCATGGCCTGACAGTTCTACCCCCATGAGAAAGAAAAAGGCCTAGGGTGCTCCTGGGGTCAAGATGCCCGAACTCATCCAAAAAGGTGTCCCTGAGGGTCCCTGACAATCCCATCAGGTGCCTGGCTATACCCCCAGATGGGACATGACGAGTCGTCTCTTACACAAGGAGCTACAAGGGACTATTTTGTCATGCCTGGTCACACGGGTCCATGTATGATTGAAAAACCGTGTGGTGTTTTAAATCTGACCAAGTGACAAGGACGACACTTGAGCTGGCACCTCCTCTAAACGTCCACACCACACTGGGAAGACTTGAGACCTCAACAGATTTTAACGTTCGCACGAATCCCATGGCATCTCGGGTGGCATCAGGACTTGAACCCACGTGACGCGATTTGAAAATGCACAGCAATACCTTTAACTGAGTCAATGTCGCGAAAGCAGTAAGTCTCAGTCCGCGACCATGACCACATGCTGCTGAGGCCACCATGATATTCGCACAAACTTCAAAATAAACCATTATCAAGTGAGGATGAAACCAGCAGGAGTGAGGAGTGATTGTGGTGTTGCTAATTTTTACTAGATGGCCATGTTGCGCCAAACAGGTGATACAGAAACATCAAAGCTGGGTTAAAATTCTAAAACTGAGTAACACAAATAAGGAATTGAAAAATAAAACATTGTTAATAAATATAAATGAATAGGCTGTTTAAATGTGATAAAAAGTAAATAGATTAAATCAGGTAAAAGCGGAAACATCAGAAACCAAGGTCGGTCCCGGTTTTCTTGTCAAGGAATCAGTGGGAACCGATTTGATCCACGGCGTCCATTAGCCAGAATCATCCACATCATATAAAACAAAATCATCCCATGTCCATAGGTGTTATACTTTTTAGGTTTATAGGATTAATTTGATATCAATCTAGGTCATTGTCCAGTGTTGATGAACTTTGCACACACCATTACATTATGTTTCCTCGATTTATTTTCAAACTGGTTGGTATTTTCTGTAGAGGAAGGATTGAGGTGCAAAGAAACTGTAATGAGAACAAATCACTTGTAATGAATTTTGAGGGGAGCCATTGAGGGTAAAATATCAGCTGAAGATGAGGATGATTTGGTACTATGCAGAGGAATCGATGTAGCTGCTGACTGGCTGACAAGGCTTCCATATTGGAGAGGGCACATGGGAATTTTGGTAATATTTTGAATCTAGTTTGGCAGAAGCTGTTAAATAGATTAGTGGCCTGTGGCAAGTATGAGGAAGTTAGGAGCATTATTTTCTGACTCTAATAAGAAATGTTTCGGTGTATTTTAATTCTTGAATTGTTTCTTCTTCACCTATTGGGGTAGTTGTTGGAGTAGATGTGTGAGTTCGGAACACTACATATTTAGGCTCCAGCTGGCAACCGTGAAAGAGTGTCCAACGACGCACACCTAGAGCAAGCATGCATCCCCGCAGGCAGTTTTTCTGAGGTGTCCAAACTCTGACACTGAAACAGGCAGAGGACTGAAATAGTAAGAATACGTAATTCAAAATCCTGCTTTTGATAGTTGGAAGGTAAATTGGCTTTAAAAGTCAAAATTAAATGTTTGTAGGAAAAGTAGAACTGTCTTTATACAATGATTTTCTTGACTGAGGAGACACCTGATCGGAAAATATCAGAGGATTTGCTCTCTGGAAATGCACACAGGTCAGTTCATATTACAACCACAGAAAGCCAAGATTTGGGAGTATCGAAGAGGAGAACTGAGAAAGGTTTTGTAGGTGCAACAGAGATTCTTCCTGTAATGGACTTGGTTTCATAGCAGGTCTCCAGATTTGGCCATTTTGTACAGACTTCGGTCCACCTGATTGCAACGCCTTCTGAATGCGAAGGAGATTTCAGTACACATTTCTACTGTTTGCAACGAAAGAATTAAAAAGCGAGAATTAGAAGCAATTTCATCAATGTTTTGTAAGGGGTACAAGCCTTACCTGTGGCACGAAAAAGAAGGATCCATAGAAAATAAAGGTATTCTGTCCTGGAGCCTCCACCCACTGGCAGCCTAACGGGATGGTGTACCGACAACTGACACTAAGGTATTGCACTTATCCTGAGGTCACTTAGATATACACTGTAGCATCAGGCGAGGATCCACCGGAGAAAACATCTGATGCACCCCTTTCATCAGCATGCACAGCTAGTGTTCTCTGGTGATTAACCACAGTAGTCACCACTCCAGCCATTGATTACAGAAGCGGGCTCACCCTGCCACCTCTCCAGCGAAGCGCTATGGGCTAACGCAAAGGGTATCCCAGGTGATCCCAATTTCCTTACATCCTGCCACGGCAACATCAGTGGATGGCAAGCCAACGAAAAAGGGAAAATAAAAACAAAAGTAAATATGTAACCGAATCTAAAGTGCACAACATAAAAAAGGAAAGAAATGTAACTCTGGACCACGACCCAAACTAACCCAGTGGTCGACTGTAGCAACAAAACTCGTCCACACAGTGGATGAAAAGAATCCACACACAACAAGCGAAAATAAAAAGAAAAAAAGACGAGTTTTTCAAAAGCGGTTCACCAGAGAGGTCAAACCATCTCGTACGTTGAGGTCGCTGTCGAAACACACGGAAAATCCTGCTGCCTGACTTATCTATTCGACTTTTTACCAAGTTCGTGATTGATATCCCGTACGTCAAATCACGGTTCAATTTCCGTGTCCACAATCCTTTGTCAATCACATCCTCTGACAGAAAACAGAGCTGTGACAGACAGGGTAATTATTCTTTTTTTTAATTAAAGAAATTAAATACAGAGCGATTCGGAAATACATATCAGCGTGATTATGAACTAACGCTAATGTTTTAAGATATGTATGCAGTCTGACACGAAGTAGTCGAGGCGCCCATGGTCACTAAAACGCCAAAAAAAAAAAATTAACAAAGAGTTACAGTGTTAATATAAACAAAGCGGACAAACAATAAATTCAAACAGACATTTTTCAAGGTCTTCTCTGAGATTTCTGACGTTCTGGCCTTTTATTAATATTAACGTTATCAACCAAATAAAGAATTTTGTCCTCAATTTTTTAACCATTTACGTAGTGCAAATACAGGAAGATTAAGTTCTCTCACACTTTTTGTTTGTCTTGTCTCTTTTCGAATCCACTGAGACGTTTGCACTACTTTGATGATACTATTTTTAATTACGGAAATGACTTACACACACAAAAAATCTATAATTTTCAAAATTTGTTCAATACAAAATGGTTGAAAGTACAAATAATCTCACAGACTGTGATATCTTGCAGAGAGTACTTCAAACTGGATTATTTCACTTTCCGAGAAATGGAGATTCAAATGTACAAAATAATTAGATTTTTTTTTTTAAAAAAAAAAGGGTATGAATGTCTACTCTGAACAGGAAGTCGTGACGTCATCCGATCAAAAGATTATTCTGAATTTCACAAACAGAAAAAATAAGTATTATTGAAGCCATAATATCTGGAAGTGATATAACAAGAGAATGTTTAGGGAGCCATAGTAAAACCACATGTTAAAGCAGACTCGCAATTTACTGAACCACATATCAATGGGCACCAACTGTATATTTGCTTGACTAACTGATTGGTTTTATAAAAGTCGCCCTAGAAGCAACACGAGGGCTATAGGCGACAGACCTCGTAATTTTGTGACTCGGTCATGTGACGAGGACGACACCTGAGTGCGGGCATTTCTCTCTCCAAATTTCCACACTACGCCAACGGGAGGACTTGAAATCTCAACCAGATGTACTGTGCATCAGTCCAACTACACGGTGGGTCATAAGATGTAATTGTGGTCTAGGCGGAAAAAAAGACAAAAATTAGTTGACAAGAAGGAGGGTCGAAAATAAAGAAGGATCGCTAGGATAACCCGTGTTTACCAAAGACAATGAACAACATAGGAAAGGAAAAAAAAACCACTAGGGTGCCCGTACCTACCAAAAGAAAGCAAGTCCCTGAGGTACCCGGCCACCGTGCTCCATTTTAGCCGCCTCTTACGACATACATGATATACAGCGGGGCCATTCAGTCACACCCAGGTAAGTAAAGTGACGAGACTTTACGTCACCCTACAAGCACCCTACTCTTCGCACTTCCCCGTTATACCAACGCCCGCACATAAGCCTCGACAGATTTGAAGATAAAATCAGCCCCGATGCCCGATCGGTTTTTAGTGGCGTGATTGAAAATTGGGGTTTATGACGCAAGCGCTAAATCTGGCTATGCTGTGCCAAACCATATGTATCTGATCCAGACATTAGGAAAAAGAAATGAAAAGAAAAAAAAATTGAGTCGACGAGAACGGGGGATGAAAATAAAAAATCGCTGGGCTATACTGGAACGGTCATCAAAGACAGTAAATACGTTGGGAAAGAAAAGATCACTGGGTGCTTTCGGAATCATGACGCCCGTATTTACCGAAATAAGGATGGGGTGGGGGAGTGTCTTTAGTGGCATCAAGACTCTATGGAAGGAATGCAACTATGATTCCTCCGTTACTGCGGGCGCGTATTTTTGTTTTCATATGATACAAACTGTTTCAGTACACATGTATTTTTCCTTGATGTATAATAATTATACGCACATAAACTGAATTGGTGTTTATGTACGATTTTTGTAATCTGAGTGGAAATAATATTGAAAAATAAAAATTATGACGAGACTTGTTAGCCAAAAAGGAACTTAGTCATAAGTCAGATAGAGAGGTGTGATTAAGTTCCCCTTTAATGATGAGACTACATTAATAAAACATTTAAGAACTGAAGTTCAGTACGTTTAAAAGAAACAAAATAACTTAGGAGTAGATGAGTTAAAATAATACAACATACGCTTTAAAAAAAAAAAGTGAACTCTTACCATAACAGTGTTTTCTTCACGGTTCGCTTCCGTTACAACGCAGGCTTTCGTTCAAGATGACCTGTTTTTCAAGTTAAGCATCCTAAGTCATCCAAGTACGCGTTTTGCTTAACAAAATAGCAAGCTTTCCACTTGTCTAAACAATGAGTTTACTCTGAACAAGATGCCTTATTATTTTTGCCTTAATCCAACCAAAATCGAACGTAATGCAAACAGAAGAAGCATGCTAGTTGAATCTTAAATATTCCATTGATGGAAAAAAAAATGAAAGTTTTTGCAATAACTTATCATTTTACAAGTAGCTGTTTCACATAATGTTGTTGAATTATTTAACTCGGAAATATGTTTCAATTATTTAGCTGTTGAATGGAAATCAAATGCTTTTCTCACTCTACTATTTAGAAATAAATAAATGATAACAATGGACGGATTTTAGAAAGTGGTATGAAGAATTTTAAGTCGAATATTTTCAGCTCTTTAGAATATTTTGAAATTCGACATTAACATAAATTTTCCGATATTATTTACGCATTAAATTATCAAAAAATCTTAGTTAAAAAAATGAAGCAATCCATTTGCGTTAACAATTATACAAATGACTATCCTTTATTTTCAGTTACATCAAAACTTATTTGAAGAACAAATAAAAAAAAAAATCAAGTATTTCAACTGTGTTAGAAGGTTATAAAGTTAAAAAACAAAAGCTGAATAGATTGATTTAGAGAATTTTTCTATATATTTAATTTTGTAAGATTTGTATTATTTTCCTGCTTATTTCCAATGTTATACTCGTAAAAACTGTTTAACAGTGGAAATTTTTTAATGATGCAGTTTTTATACTGTAATGACAAAAAATGTTTCCAAATATCGGTACATTAAAGAAAATAATCGATATAGTTTTCATTCAAGAGATTTCTTCATGTATATTCACAATAATTTAAATAGTTTTCATTTACTACGGAATTACAAGAAAAAAAAAACGGAAAAAAAAGGAATTTATTTACATGTGATTTTTAATCAAGATAACATGATTCATTTGTCAATAAATTACCAGAAGAAATGCAAAACATTATCAATTGTTATAAAAACGTTGAGATAGAAGTGAATTGAAATCAAGCTTTTTTCCATGTGAAAATATTTATATTTATTTATTACATTTTATCAAACATTAAATTTATTCAGCCATGTTATTTAAAAAAAAATACTACCATTATAAATTTTTTTAATGTAAATATTATTCGTTTTTTAGATAAATCGGAAAATTTAACAAAGTGATTAGAATTAAATCATTTTCTTAAACTGAAAAACAATTAAGTCAGACGGGAGAAACAAACGATACACAAGAATCCAGTAACAAATCACTCAACCACTTACAAGAACAATATGGTTCATTCTTCTAAACTCCACTCGACATGCACTTATTAAAAAAAAAAAAGATTCTTTGCTATCTTCAACTCATTCTTTGTTGCCAAAAAACCGCTGACTCAATTCGCATTTTCAAAAAGAATACGAAGAATTAAAAGAAAAAAAAAACGTCTGCGAAAAAAAGAATTCGAAAAGAAAACTATACGCAAGGCCAATGTGTCAATAACGGAAGAACTAGGCGTGCGAGAGAGTGCGCGTTTTTTTTTTTTTTTTTTTTTTTTTGCCATGAAGGTTAAAAAAGAAGAATGATTCTTTTCGACAAAAGACCGGTTCTAAGGTTCGAATTGCGCGCGTGCGGTGAGGTCGCTTTTGTTTACGGTCAACTCACTTCATCTCTTCCGACGGTCAGGTCGCTCATTTAAATAAATGTATAAACAAAAGAAAAGCAAGCGGAAGGAAATTAAAGATCGCTCACTCGCCTTTCCCAACTTCCTCCTGGTGATGTGAACAGCCTTGCGATGTGATATTTATTTAGATTTTGCTGACGATGTATGTGTGTTAGTAGAAAGACATAACTGGCTCAGGGACAGGTGAGGTGTTTTTTTTTTTCCTCCTTCTGATGGAAAATTAGTGTGAAAACAGTCAGGGGTGTGGTGAGGTTTTTTCAGGATTGTTGTTAAACAATTTAGACACAAAACGTATCCACATGCATTTTTTGAGAACAATAGGGATACAAATCACACACAAAAACACGTTCACAACTTGAGCTAAATGTTTAAGCCTTTTTTTTTTTCACATCTAGAGCTTGAATTTTGTTATTTATATATTTCACTTTTAATAAATATCTGAAAAATTATCTCCTATGTTGCTTGTTGTAGTTGTCAGGGAATAATTGGTAGTCATAATTAAATCTGATGTTTTATTAAATGATTTTGGAGCATTTTATGAATTGATATTTTCCAGGGCGCGCGGTTATGTATCTCGTGCAGCAAGTATCATTACAGAAAGAGATCCATTATTGATAACCAAGAGCTTCTATATATCAGAGAAAAGGGTATTTTCATTAAATTAGCAGATGCAGCAGTTAAAATGTGGCTCGGGATATTACCAGAAAACAAAACACGAACGATTCGCAAAATAGAAGTCAAAATAGTTTTAATTTTCAAGTAAACGGTCATAAGTATTTTTAATTCAAAAACGAAAATATGAATTACAGATAGTATACATATTATATATATTAGAAGATACATATGATTATAATTCATAAAACGACACTTTTGAAATTGTTTAAGATAAAAAATTAAACAATTAAAAATAAATTAAGTTTCTCCCTTCCTATGTTGCTACCTGAACAATTCCATTAAAATTTTTCAAAATTTTGAATTTAATGCAATGCCGAATTCATTATTTCATTGTTTTTGGCACTGGTTGGCTGATTAGTTTTATCGAAGTGACCTGTTAAAGAAGTGGATGGTTAGTTTTGTCGAAATTCGACCAAAATTTACCAATCCCTCGTTAATTTACGGGGGGGAAAAATCATTTGTTTTGTACACAAAATTCTGTAAATGACAAAGAAAAATGGCGATAAAATGTCAAGGAAAAGGATCAGAAATACACATCAATCACTAGAGCATCCCGGATGTGCGTCACGCACATTTACAAATGGTAAAACCACAGAAAGAAAGCATATATAAGTTGGACGATTGAGTTATTTCTGGTGAATCTGCTTTAAAGAAGGTGAAGACGGTCTCATCAACCGTGAGTGATGGTGATGATTGATGAGAAGGGCGCTATATTTGTGGACTTCATAGAAAAAAGTGATCACTGAACAATATTACAATGAGTAATTCTCAGTTCCTAATACGGGTACTTAGATTTTTTTTTTAATGATTTAGAATTAACGCCACACTCTTAGAAGCAACACGAGGCCTACTGGCGACGGACCTCATAATTTTGAACTTCTATCAAGAGACAAGGACGATATCAGAGCTTCAACCTCCCTCTATAAACTTCCACACCATGCCAGCGGGAGGGCTTCGGGAACTCGACAGATTTAACGTGCATCAGCCCCTCCAAAGGGTTACTTTTTGAAGATTTTTCGGAAACAATCACGCCTAAGGACAACGTTATTTTATAGATGAAATAAAAATTTACAGAAATACATAGATTCAAATTAAAGAATTTCAGAAAAAAAAATTGCATTCCAGTCAAAAGACGGCCTCATCCACCCCTTCCGATTTCAGCAAATCTTAAAAGTGTGGATCATAGAGAAAAAGATGATTGCGATTTATTAAAAGTCACGTGTATTAACATACTTGAGGTAAAAAATACTCAACGAATAAAAACAGATCAATAAAAGTAAAAAAATATTTGCTTATGAAAGTACAACTCATTCAGAAGGCCATACTTAAGTCCTTCAGATCGTATGTGACCTTGAGACTGCAGGTTACTCACCCCCAGGATTAGAGGATCATCTTTATCCAAACTATACCTATTTTTCTATTGATATAAAAAAAAAAAAAAAATCAAAGGCATGCCTTTTTCTGTGCCACATACGAGGGGACCGCACGGGAAATGTTTACGTTAATGGATTTACACCCCTCAAAATTAAAAGATTCGCAAAAGACTTCCGGAGCGAAACCTAAATGCCCCCAACGACCACCCAGACTAATGCCACACCTTTCCCTGCTTCTAGATCCGGCCTGGCCACCCCGCGGGCTCATGTGCCCCCCCCCCCCAGTATCAACCTGCGCCTCGTGGAGTGGGACATCTGAATTTTTTTTTAGCTTTTATTATTCATAAAGGTATCAAAAGAAAACTCTACCGTAAGCTGTTGGTATCATATCCCATTACTATGGGAATATCTCGATACATTGACTCTACTATCGTCACAATTTTTCTTCCATGTTCTTGCGCAGAAACGATTATAAAGTTGAGTTTATTTTGTAAAGTGCGTGGGCCGTCTTGCACGAGTGGGCCGATGCACAATGTATGCCTAACCAGCAAACCTACAGAAGAACGCGAATGGGCGTTACTAGATGTGGTTTGATTTTATTAACGTCGCACTAGAAGCAATACGAGAGCTATTGGTGACGGACCTCGCAGTTTTGAACCTCAGTCAAGTGACGAGGAAGACACCCGAGATGGCACCCCCTCTCCTAACTTCCACACCACGCCAATGAGAGGACTTTGGGTCCCAACAGATTTAACGTGCATCAGCCCCGGTTACACGGCGGGTCTTTACTAGCATCAAGGCTCGAATTTGCGAGTCGACGAAAACCGCCAGTCGTGAGTCCGTGGCATGACACAAAGCTACTTACTGCAGCCCAAATCAAAATTGGATTTCTGCTGCGTATAATAGTCACCGTCGGGTGAGACCCGGATTCGTCATTATGCACCGGATATCAAGCAAAAATCAAAACGTTGGGTTGCATTCGGCGAACCTTTTCCTAAAAAGGCGAAGATGGTCTCGTCGGCCGGAAAAGTAGAGACGAAGAATTTTCGAGTTGCTACAGGCGTCATGTTCACGAATGCTAGTAACAGAGATAGCTGTGTGAGTCATGATGCTTACTAAAAACAAACAATTTTCACTGTTACGAGCACCATCTCTTGGAATTTCCAGTTTAGATTAGTTTAATTTTTTATTAACGTCGCACTAGAAGCAGCATGAGAGTTATTGGCGACGGACCTCGTAATTTTGAACCCCGGTCAAGTAACAAAGACGACACCTGAGCTCCTAACATCCCCACCACGCCAACGGGAGGACTTTGGGCCCCAAACAGATTTAACGTGCATCAGCCTCGGCTACACGGTGGGTCTTTGGTGGCCAAGGATCGAACCCACGACTGAAAGAAAACCGCCGGCCGCTAGTCCACGACCTTAACCACTAGGCTACCGCGGCCCTCTTGGCATTTCTAAGGATTTATTGAACGACACGCGTAAAAAGATAAAAATTTGTAGACAGGTAAAAGGGTTGAAAGTACAGATAGATCGCTAGAGTATCCCGGAGGCACGTCATTCATGTTTACCTAAGAACAATAAACCTCATGGGAAAGAAAAGATCATTACCGTTCTCGGGAC
Organism: Nephila pilipes; assembly: GCA_019974015.1. NCBI lineage: Eukaryota > Metazoa > Arthropoda > Arachnida > Araneae > Nephilidae > Nephila > Nephila pilipes. The sequence goes on along the minus strand of BMAW01109658.1, from coordinate 200,087 downwards.
CATGATTCTCGTAATTAACTATAGAAGGTTAGTTGCAGAAGGAAATCGATTGCTTTAAGAAAATTTAAATACATTTATCACAAAATCTCAGCAATATACATGTCTTTCCTCTCATGTTTTATCTTTACATTTCCAACTAGTGATCACGAATAGTTTACTTATTTCACACAACAATAATTCTTTTTCCTCGAATTTTTATAGTTATTTTTAATATAATTTTTTATTTATTATATCGAAATATTTTATCGTCATAGAACACGTTAAAAAAAAAAAAAACTTTTGAAATTCATCCATTCGAATATACGGGTTTTGTCATGTAAAAATTTATTTTTATCAGAAAAATCTGTGATCTGTGAAAACGCAACATTCTCTCCATCCACTGGACCTTGCGAGTGTAAAACTCACCCGAAGCTCCAGTTACCCTCCACGCATGCGCGATTGAGCGAAGAAGTACAACATGAAGAAAACCCATCTGATCTCGTCACACCACACGAGCGAGACGAACTAAATCTTTGAAAGTGAGAAGTGGTCGTTTTTTCTTTAAATCCGAAAAAGAAAACTCGTGTAATTAAAGCTTTTGGAGTTGAGAAGTTTTGTTCCTCCACAATAACCAAGATTGTAGGAAAGAGATAAAATTGATATTTATAGCTCTCACACAGATTCAGTTAGGTAGTAGCGATTAAGCAAAATGTAGAGTTTACGAAAAGACAACTGATTAGTGGACGTAATGACCAATAATAGGTAGTAAAATGAAGTAGCAGTGACCGATGAGTGATTCTAGAATTTCTTTTTCATCTACCCCCCCCCCCGAATGTCTATTTATTAAAGTCACTTTTAAAAACTTCGCAAGGGTTAATAGACCTTGTAATTTTGAGCCAAAGTCAATTGGTTGTTTATTAACCTCGCACTGAGAAACAACATGAGGGCTATTGGCAACGGACCTCGGTCAAGTGACGAGGGCGACACCTGAGCTGTCATCTCCCTCTCCTAACTTCACACTGCGCTTATGGGAGGGAGAAAGTTATTGGTGCGAGAGCCAAAAGTGGCTATGCTGCACCAAACAAGATTTAACTGTGATCTAGACGTGAAAAAATTGAATAGAAGACAAAAAAAAAATGGGTAACCCGAGAGCCCGTCACCCGTGTTTGCCAAAGAGAGTAAGCCCCATGAGAAAGATAAGATTACCAGGGTGCCTCGGTTCGACTATCGCTCACCCCTTGACTAACAAATGAGTGAGCGAGTGATAGAATTATAATGCCACTCGACCAAGATGTGTGGTCATGCTGCACTAAACAAGGTATAACTGTGATCTGATTTGAACAAATTGAAATTTTTTTTAAAAAAAAAAGTTGATTGACAAGGAGGAGGGTCGAAAATACAGAAGGATCACTAGGGTAACCGGGGAGCAAGACAAGCGGGAGCAAGACAGTAAACTTCATAGGAAAGAAATAGATCATTGGAGTACCTCGGGGTCATGATAAAAGAACCTGAAGAAGGCAAGTCCCTGAGGCCCCCTGATACAATCTCCAGGGGCAGGGTGCCCAGCTATACTCCCAGACACTGGGTACCCGTTGTAGTCGCTTCTTACGACATGCATGAGTTACAGTAAGATTACTCTTTCACACCTGGTCGTAGACCACCAGGAACTTTGTATCAAAAGAAAAAAAAAAAAAAAACAGAACCGAAGCACTGGTGAAGAAACTCAGTAATCGAATAATATACCGTATGATGTCCTCCGAAAACACTTCTTGACAATTAAAACTGGTAAAAGTCTACAGTGTCACATGGATTTAGTTTTAGTTTTTATTAACGTCGCACTAGAAGCAACACGAGGGCTATTAGCGACGGACCTCGTAATTTTGAACCACGGTCAAGTGACGAGGACGACACCTGAGCTGGCACCCCCCTCTCCTAACATCCACACCACGCCAACGGGAGGACTTTGGGCCCCGAACAGATTTAACGTTCATCAGCCCCGGCTACACGGCGGGTCTTTGGTGGCCAAGGATCGAACCCGCGACTGAACGAAAACCGCCAACCGCTATCCACGACCTTGACCACTAGGCTACCGCGGCCCCCAGTGTCACATGGAATGGTTGCTAACAGAGAAAAAAAACAGTTATGACGCAACAGGTGTGCTTCAGAATCCTCCCCCTACCCATAAAAGAATTCTGCCCGATAAATTTCGTTTTTCTTCGAAAGACTCCCTCTCCCCACATTATCTCGCGCACTCCATTTGTCACGCCACATCCTAAGCGAGTGAAGACACAGCAGTCTTCGAATTACTTTAACCTTATTTTTATTTTGCAATCCACTCACACCTCGATAGCATCGGATGTTTCAAAAACAAAGAGCTTCCCCAACACTCGCTTAATGAGGCGGGATCGTGAGAACAAACAGCCCATAAAAACCGGTGAATTCAAAACCTTTCAAGCTTTTGTTTTGTTTCCTATGAACCCCTTGAGAAATCAACCGAATGGTGTTTTGCATGAACACTAATTCCCTACGATCGAAATTCTCTTTTTCAAAAAACCAAATTTAATCGAATACAATAGAAGTGTTGGAGCCTTCTTCATTAAAAAAAAAAAAGCAGACATTCGATTTGATTTAATACGATTTCTCACAGGTAAATCGGTAATGATCTGGAACAGTCAGACATTCGGAGACAAGCGCCTGAGTGTTGGAACAGAAATTCCTTTTTCTGAGTGCAACACTAAACACCATTCGGTAAACAACGAAAGCCGATACCAGAAAAATAAATTTCACGGCTGCCTCAAGGTCATACAGCGTAACAGCTAGATTATTCTGCGACTGGAGCGAACAGAATCACATAATTAACGTTTGCACTGCCTATGTGTCATTGTTTATTAAAGTCGCGTACTGAGATGCTTCATGATGGTGTTGGGCGACAGAATCTTGTATCTTTGAAACTCCGGCAAGTAATGAAGTCGACATTAGAGCTGGGACATCCACTCTTAAGTTTCACTCAATACCAACTGGAGGACCTGGAGCCCCGACAGAGTTAAATTGCATCACCCACACTACAAGACTGGTGTTTAGAAGAATCGGGGCTCGAACTAACGATTCGACTGCTATAACGCCGACCAGGACTATTCCGCTATACAAGTTTCAACATTAGAATACTCCCCCTATAATCTGCCCTCCACCCCAGGTCGTGTAACCAAACTGATTCATGTTAATCAATCGAGGACCTAGTTGTTAGTTGGTTTCATTAACGTCGCACAACACGAGGGTTTTTGCAATGGATCTCGTAATTTTGAGCTTTGATCAAGTGACGAGGATGGCACCTGAGCTGGAACCCTCCTCTCCTACTTCCACACCGCGCTAACGGTAGGAAATTGAGTCACGACTAATTCAACGTGCATCAACCCCGGCTACACGGCGTTTTTTTTTTTTTTGTCATATCAAGGTTGTAACCTACGACTCGACGAAAATCGCCGGCCGTGAGTCCACTACCAAGACCATTAGGTTACCGCGGCCACCTATCGAGGCTCTGAGGACTCCCATTGGAGTGGTGTGGAAGTTTGGCAGCCCATGTGTCGTCCACGTCATTTGACCAAGATTCAAAATGACGAGCACCATTTCTACTCACACATGCGCCTATCGTAGCAGACAAATCTCGAGCTGGTAAACTTGAAAACCTCGCCAGTGGGAGGACTTGAATGAATGAGTGATAGTAGTTTAATGATGCAGTGAGAAGTAAGAAAGTAAAATTTGCTGGCGCAAGAGCCAGATATGGCTATGCTGCGCCAAACAAGAATTAACTGTGGTCTAAACGTGAAGAAATTGAAGAAAAGACAAATTGGTTGACAAGAAGGAGGGTCAAAAATAGAGAAGGATCGCTAGGGTAACTATGGTAGCTTAATGGTGCAAGAGAAAGATCTGCTGTGCAAACATGGCAAAAGCTGTGATCCAGACGTTTGAAAAAAGATAATTGGTTGACAAGGAGGGTCGAAAATAGAGAAGGATCGCTAGGGGTATCCCGCGTTTACCAAAGACAGTTCACCTCATTGGAAAGAAAAGGATCAATGGGGTCTCTCTGGTTCATGAAGTCCATATCTACCTAAAGAAGATAGACCCCCCGGGGGGGAGGACTTACGCCATCTGGGTTACATGACCTGGGGGGGGGGAGGGAGAGTAATATAATTAAAAACTTGACAATCTCTAATATACACTGAGTGTGCAATCAAACCCAAAAAGGCTAAAAGCAATTTTTAAAAATTATAATTAGAATTGATAAGAAACAGTCATTCGAATGTACGCATTAAAAAAAAATAATAATAAGGAAGGAAGGACGCCGATTACTATGCACCCGCCTTCATCTAAATTCATTAGTTACTGGTTTAGTCAGGATCCAGAACCTTCCTCATTTGTATTTGTCGTTTCAAGGTTTGGCGCGGATCAAGCAAAAATTAGATAGCCAACGTAATGTCTTGTGTTAGTTAAGCAGATGAATAAATTAATTCTTCGGACTCAAATGAGGAAGTTTAATCGTGATTAATGTTGTCACGAATAGTATTTGAGAAACGAAATAACGCGTGATTAGATCATATATTTTTGCAATATTTATTTAAAGAATTAATGGGTGACGGCTGGGTTTTGAAAGGGCACGTGCCGAATCTTGCCAAGCAGCGCCAAAGATTTGCTAAAAATATGGCAATAAGTTTCAAAACCACATTAAGATGATAGATAAAACAATGTAAAATGCCAGGATTAAAATCTAAAATTTGATATAAAAAGCCAATTTTATATATAAAAAAAAGTAAATAATTTTTTATGTAGGATTTTCTACAACAAGTCACACAAGGTAACAGATACTAAAACACTTCAAAATTTGCAACTTTGATTTTACTGTTAAAAAAAAAGGTGCTATGCCGATTCCGTAGCGATGCAAGTGTGATTATTTATTAAACGTCGAACTGACAAGCAACAGAAGGGCTATTGAGAATGGGCCTTGTTATTTTAACCTCGGTCAAGTGACGAGGACGACATCCGAGCTGGTATTTCCCCTTCCAAACTTCCACACCACCCCATAGGGATGATTAGAGACCTCGACAAGATTTAACATGCATCATCCCCGCTATGTTGATCCGCAGATGTATTTTTTGAGGGAAATAGAACGATCGAAAATTGGATTTTGAAATTGTAAACACACGTGCCACACCGTAGAAAAAAAATATTTGTTTTTTTCAAAATGTGATGTTTTAGGATTTTGGTACACTTTCCTCAAATTGTTCCAAATATACAGAGCTTATATTTTTCACATTATGTAATGAAATTACTTCCTGTAAAGTGAACGTAATTATTTTTAAAAATAAACAATCAAATTTTAAATATTGCACAATATTTGCATAAAAATGTCTAGATTTGAACAACAAAATTTCAAAAGTTTTTGATTCTATTAATTTTTTTAAATAATTAGTTTCTTCATATAGAAATGTTACAAGTTTGTGAATGCCTTTGTTTTATTTTTACTTATATTTGAATCTAACAATTAAATTTATCAATCAAAAAACCGAAGAAAAAACTTTTAAATGGCTGGAAAATGGTAAACTGGCAGACGGGCGAAAATTTATAAAAATAATTACATTGAAATAATGACTCATTGACCGACTACTATTTTTCAAAGATTCTTCAGGCTACAGGTAAAAAAATTTTTTTAAATATTATTCGAAATAAAAAAAAAATAAAACTGTTATATGAATTAAATATATACAATTGAAAAATATCCATATGCGAGAAATGTTATAAAAACTTCATTCTAATTTTAAAAACATCTCTTTATCATGTTCAGAAATCGTATACGAAATATCCAATGTTTATATTGCAATGCTATTAAAACACCCGTCTACGGCCATTTTATTTCGTGAACATAATGTTAATCCTATGGAATTTTTACAGCCCTCAAATCTTTACAATTTTATGTATTTGAAAGCAAAATAGTTGCATCCGAAAAAGTTATTTAAAAAAAAATTAAGGTTTATGCAGAATTTAATTTTTTCCTCTGATTTTTAAAAATATTTTTGTTCCTATTTTAATTATTCGTTTCTGGGTTTCCAGGTCTTTAAAAAATATTCTAAAATATTTTCAAACTTCGGGGGGGTGGGGGGGGAAGTAATTCCGCAGAAAGACTCCAATATTTTTTGCTCTTTCAGATGCCTTTTTTTTTTTCATTCAAATGTATAAAATAGTAAGGATTTCAGGACAGTAGTGGAAATTCGACAAGACTAAAATTGCGTTTCATGAAATCAACATGGCAGGTAGGTGGGAGCCTTAAAAAAATCAAATCGAAACCTCAAAAAGTGCACAAACAAAACACTTCACTACACTTTCAACCAATTAAACAATCAAAACTCTCGAAGAAACAAACAATGTAATCAAATATGCTAAATAACATCCAATCTATTCAATTGTTTTATCCATTAAAAAGAAATTAAAAGAGAATCTAAATTAAATTTCTAAACTGTTAAATATTAATAGTTATCTTCTCATTCAATCTATTAATCACATCTTCACAAACATTTATTTTCGGATGCATAGCATGTATCAATACTTTTAAAGGCGTTTTTCTTTAATTACGTCTTAATAAATTAATTCTTTCACTAATGACCTTGGACGAAATAAAAGTTCATTGTCTTATTTTGGGAAAGACGTTGTTAGCCGAGTAATTTATGAGAAAGTTTTCTCTTCAATTGCCCATTGTTCTCAACACGTACGAAGTGCTTCATTATTCGAACACTATCTTCAACACAATGTCGATTGAATAAAAATTCTGGGATTTAAACAGGTTGTATAACTAAAATTATATAAATATTTGCCTTTTTTCAGATACATAGGATACTTTTTAGGATATGCCTGTAATGAAAATGCTATCAAGTGAAACACTTATTGATTGAAAAATTGGCCTAAGTGATTTTGAAACTGTACACTATTTTAATTACGTTGGATCTCTGGTGAACACAAAAATTAATATTATCTCTGAAATCCAAAATCGTATTTCACTGGCCAACAAAACGTTCTTAGGACTCCACTCTTTGCTGAGGCCCCTTTTTTTAATGGGTTTTTTTCTGCTCACATTGTATGTCAGGATCAAAACTTTAAAAGCTTCTTTCTCACATTTTAAAGCGCTCGGTTGAGCTGAAATTTTCTATACACGATTTGTTTTGGATAACGATTTGTTTTGGATACGATAACTTAACTATAATTAATAAGAATTAATTAAAACTAATTTAAAGAATTAAATTTTATGTCAAGTTTCTCGCCAAGTCGCCAAACGGTCGCCAAGGCGAAAGGGTCATACTGTTTAAACTCTCTTTCGTTGTTTTGTAAAGAAATTAATCAAAAATAAATTTTTAATTTTTATTTTTATTAAAAAATCTTACTCAAAGTGTAAAGTTTGAAAGAAAATCCGTGTTCAAAAAAACTCGTTTTCTTAACGATGTGTTATTTTCTACTCAAAGCTCTTCATTTCTAAAACTCTCTTTAGACTGACCCCAATGTATGGTTCTGAAACTTGACCTCTAACCAAGAATGGAGAATACAAAATTGCAGTTTTTGAGAGAACGGTTCTCAGAAGTATTCTCGCTGGCGTCGAAGAAAATGGCCTTTGGCGAAGACATTAAAAATTCTATGACTTTCTGAATTAAAACGAGCCTGATATCATTCAATATATTAAAGCAAATCAAAAAATATCTGAACTTCTCATATTGTTAGAATGGAAGAAAAAAAATCCAGAAAGAAGATTTTTGTTGCTAAGTCCTTTACTAGTCGGAAAAGAGAAGGACCAAAACTACGATGGAAAAATCTTCAAAAGAGGGCCTCAGCTCATTCTGGGCTGTTGAGTCAAATATAATGCCGATAAACTTATGTTAATTAAAATTGATTATTAACATAGTTCATAGAAGCAGCACGATGGCTATTGTCGATGGACTTCGTCATTTTGAATGCCAGTCAAGTGACGAGGACGACACCTCAGCTGGTACCCCACCCTCCTATTTCCATACTACGCCAATGGGAGAACTTTGCTCCCCGGTAGGTTTAACGTAAATCAGCCTCGCTAGGTGACGGAGTTTTAGTGGAATCAAGACTTGAACCCCCGACTCGACTAAAACAAAACAAAACCAGCCACGAGTTCGCGACCGGAATGTCAGTTTTGAGTCAAAGACTTCAGCTAAAAGGATTACACACACAGCATAGGCTACCAATAGCGATCAATCTGCAGTAGCTTAGTATGTTGTGACGTCATAGTTTGTATACTTCGTATTTTTCATTTCCTTATTTTTTTGTTACTTTATTTTTGGAATATATATTACTCTGTACTCGATTGACGTCATTGCTTCCTGTTGAAGCGGATTTTGATAATTCGATTCCTCGCCTTATAGATTCGCGTCTTTTCGGAAATGAAAAGTATTTGGCGCAACGTTTTTATCGCCAAAAAAAAAAATCAGACAACCGACTCCGCTAATGCTTATATTGCACCATTCAAAACAAGAAGGATATGACAACGTCCACGTAGCCTGGCAAAAAGAATATTTTTATATTTAGCGTGACTAGAGCTAGTCCCGTGGAGAAGTGGTAATATTAGAAGAAAACAAGAAAAAAAAAGCGCTGAGTTAATATATTTCAAAACATAACTCAATTTTTTCCCATCTACAAAAATAACTATATTTCGCGGATAAAGAAACTGGTTATTACATTATGAAGTCGAAAATGTGAAATACGGTTGAACACACAATGGCCAGGATACATTCAAAAATTTCAAAATAAATTACTAAGACAGATTGAAGTAATTGTTATTTTAATACACACAGGATGTGAATGTATTTCAAAACAAGAAGCGTACGACAACCTCCACGAAGTCTGGTAAAAGGAATATATCTACATTTGGCGTGACATTGAAATGTATTACAAAGAAGCCAAAATAAACAGAGCGTAGGATTTTTTAAAAAAATAAAGTTTCGCCTTGATGATTCTTAAAAATGAATACTTTTTTTGAAAACAATTATGCAAAAGCTGAAAAACTGCATAAATAAGTTAGGATCTATTTTAAATATTTATGTGACCTTCCTCTATATAAAGGGTTATTTAAAAATATATGCACTAATAATAATTATTCACTAATTACAAGTTTTAAAGATACAAACTTCCTACTAATGGAAAAATTCCTTTTCCGATGAAAATATACCTGCACAAACAAACAATCATTTAAAAAAAGTTATGATGTGATGTTAGAAATTAACGTCGCAAGAGCGAAATATAGCTATGCTGAGTCAGAAAAGATGCAAATGTGATCTGGGCACAAGAAAATAAAAAAGGTAAAATATAGGACACAAGAAGGGCCGAAATTCGAGAAGGAGGGCTGGGATATCCCGAGGACACGTCACTCGTGTTCACTTAAGACAGTAAACCCCATAGGAAAGTAAAATATAACTGGGGTGCTCAAGGTCATGATGTACAGTACTCACCTAACGAAAGCATGGCCCCGAATTTCAATTCAGTTTTTATTAACGTCGCACTAGAAGCAACACGAGGGCTATTGGCGACGGACCTCGTAATTTTGAACCATGGTCAAGTGACGAGGACAACACCTGAGCTGGCACCCCCCCTCTCCTAACATCCACATCGTGCCACGGGAGGGCTTTGGGCCCCGAACAGAATTAACGTGCATCAGCCCCGGCTACACGGCGGGTCTTTGGCGGCCAAGGATCGAATCCGCGACAGAACGAAAACAGCAGGCCGCTAGTCCACGACCTTGACCACTAGGCTACCGCGGCCCTATCTGATCTAAAGACCATAGCCTGATGCTGCAGACAGGATTAACCAGTTCGACTGCTCTTTGTCGCCCCCCCCCATCTGTGCCGCCCAGGGTCATGACCCCCTCTGCATCCCCCACGCTACGCTACTGTTCATACGTTCACGTTTACACACAACCCGATAAATAAAAACCCACGCAAGCACTTTTTTTTTTTTAAATAAGAACGATCTTCATGACCTTGGAAACAAAATGAACCCCGAAATACACTCGCAGTTCCAGAAACGGAAGGAATAAAAAATGAAAACAATAAATCATCACTCATCATTAAAGAGCATGATATATTAAATGATATTTAATGATGAAATCTTTTTTTCTTCCCTCGATTTTTAGGACAAAGGAAGAAAAATATATAAACGTTAAACTACGGATCTAAAAATACCCATTTCTAATGAGTCGTTCGCTTATTATGAGAGAAAAATATCATTTTTTTTATTCGAAATATTCGTGATGAGAAGGATAATTTGCGTTATGAGGAGGAAAAGTTGTTCTAAAATAAACATCGGGGAAAGAATAATTTAAATACAGCCTTTTATTTAAAGGATGGACTAAATGGCGCAAAAATAATTTTGAAGCCTTCGGTCTATCGGCCATTCCGATTTCGTGGACTTAATGTTAATCCTATGGAATTTCAATTTTCGTTTTCAAATCTATAATATTTTACCTATTTAAATGCAAAAAAGGTGCATCCGACAGAGAAGGAAATAATGAATGCTTCTGAGGAATTATTTTTTCCCTTCAATTTTTGAATATATTTTAGAATGTTTTTTTAAAGACCGGAAAACTCATAAACGAATCATTAAAATAGGGGTAAAAGCATTTTTAAAAATCAGAGTAAAAAAGTAATTCCACAGAAGAAATCATTTTTTTTTTTTGCTCTACCGGATTCACTTTTTTGCATTCAAACAGATTAACTAGTAAAGATGTGATTAACACCAGGGCCGGTATACGGAAGCCTTGAAATAAAATAGTACATAATTTACAAAAGTTTAGTTTAGTTTAGTTTTTTTTATTAACGTCGCACTAGAAGCAACACGAGGGCTATTGGCGACGGACCTCGTAATTTTGAACCACGGTCAAGTGACGAGGACGACACCTGAGCTGGCACCCCCCTCTCCTAACATCCATAATTTACAAAAGCGTGAGGCATTTAACTGAGATACCTATTAGGTAAATACCGCTGAATTAAGTACCATATAGCTACTTATTTACTTATGACATCAAAAGAAATTTTAACGCATCAAGCTTTTATAAATTATATATTATTTTACATTTACAAAAATATTTTTACATCTTTCAGTCCATCTTTAAATAAAAGCTTGATTTAAAGTTCTTTTTTTACTTATATTTAATTTTTTTAGTCTGGAAGTTTAAGACTTTTAAGCATTACGTCATGCAAAACTTCATCTGAATTGGATGTTGCTAAGAATAAGGCTCGAGATTAGATGATTGGCGAAGGACCTCGTAATTTTGCATATTGATGAAGTGACGAAGACAACATCTGAGCTAGCACCTCTCTTCTCCAATTTCCCACAACGCCCAAGAGAGGACTCTGAACCTCGACAGATTTAACGTGCATCAGCTTCGGCAACTCGGCGGGTATTTAGTTTAGTTTTTTTTATTAACGTCGCACTAGAAGCAACACGAGGGCTATTGGCAACGGACCTCGTAATTTTGAACCACGGTCAAGTGACGAGGACGACACCTGAGCTGGCACACCCTCTCCTAACATCCACACCAAGTCAAAGGGAGGACTTTGGGCCCCTAACAGATTTCACGTGCATCAGCCCCTGCTACATGGTGGGTCTTTCGAGGCCAAGGATCGAACCCGCGACTGAACGAAAACCGCCGGCCACGAATCCGAATCCATGACCACTAGGCTACCGCGGCCCTCGGCGGGTATTTAGGCGCATCAAGTTTCGAACCCGAGACTAAATGAAAGCCGTCGGCTGAGAGTTCGCAACCATGACTACTATGCGTTCGATTTTTTTTTAAAATTAATCAAGCGTTTTAGCAAGTGGTTTCCAAAAGGCGGCCGTTGGTCCCAAATGCCCCTAAATTAGTCTCGGATAAAAAAAAAAAAAAAAAACGCTTCCATAGATTTCTTCAACATCTACAGGAGAGAAGCGACTGTTCCGACTCAGTAGGAACGACTAGTTTAAACTGACGGAACACTAAATACACGAGATATTGCTGATACGCTTCGTTCTCAATCAAATTCAAGCGACGAGGACAACAGCTTAGTATCTTCTATTCACATCTGCACCCAGTAATCTTAGAGAAATTTAATCTCTATCGAAACCTTTCAGCCATTTTACAGAAAATAAATCACGAAATTACTGAGATTTCTTAGGATAAATGGATGTTTATGTTCTTTTCAGATAACAATCATGCGAGATTAATCATGACATTTTGCAGTCCTTTTGAGACTGAAGTGAAGCCACACGGAAAATAACATTGTTATTCTTATAACAACCTATATCGAAAAATATCGTTAAACTAAAAAGAAAAACTGAAGAACCGGTATTGTTTACTCGAATCGTATCACGAGGCTTAAACTTTCGTAAACAAAACAAAAAAAAATTATCTAGAAGATCAATTTTGCATAAAACTTGAAAAGTATTTGCTAGTGTGATATTATCAAACATTTCAACCAATAAGATTTTCCATTAAATTGATTATTGTCAAAATCCGGTAGATGATATCAGCTCATCTTTTTCCAAGCATATCTAATGATCAACTTAAAACGGATCTTACTCGAAATATTAATCCGTAACATATATCACGATTTCAATTTCTCATGTTTGATAGATTTCTTACAAAATTTTTATCAAAAAGCTTCCGCATGTTTCAGTAAGCATTATTATAATTATGTAACTTATCTATTTAGTATTATATGCATATTATATAACAAATAAGAATAAGTTACTTAACTTGTCGTGAAACAATTATCAACTTATAATTATTAACTTATTTATAATTTCAAAATTATTTTACTTTTTATTATATACTTCTCATACCTTGTTAAGAGTCCTTATTAATCAAATTAATATTAAATACTTATATAATTTATTACATATATACATTTTAAAGTTATAAGGAACTTCTTTTTGCCAAAGATCAGGTTTCAAAAATAGAAAGAGTGATGTGATTCGATTGTTTATTAACGTCACACTGAGAAGCAACAGGAGGGTTTATTGGAGACGGACCTCGAAAAAAAGAACATCGGTCAAGTGACGAGGACGACCCCTGAGCTGGCACTTACCTTTCCACACTTCCACACCACTGGAGGACTTTGAGTTTCCAGATTTGAGGTTTAACGTGATCAGCCCAGGTCACATTGGGTATTTAAATCTGGTCGAGGTCCCAAGTCCTCTCAGTGGAGTGGTGTAGAAGTTTGGAAAAGGAAGTGCAGGTTCAGATGTCGCCCTCATTGTTATACCAAGACTTAGAATTACGAGGTCCATCGCTAATAGCTCTCGTGTTGCTTTTCAGTGCGACTCTAATAAACATTCACATTAAACGCCATTTTTATTTTGGTTCATTGTTTCAAATGCTTCTCTTAGACTTCGGCTCCGATGGATGATTGATTGATTGAAATTGTTTTTGAACACGTACTTCGACGTAACACGAAGGCTATAATGACGGAACTCGTCGATTTAAACCACCGCTATTCCAATGATGACACTTGGAGCTGACACACCCTCTCTCCAAACCACATCTATGTGAGCCCTGACAGATTTCGCGCGCGTCAACTAGAATCAGGACTCGAACACGCGGCCATAATCGTCATCGGCCATAAGCTCGCCACCATGACTATTCTGCCACCGCCGCAGCTTATGTTGTAGAAAAGGGGTGTATCATTGGAATTTCACGGTTTGCACAGAAACTAAATTTGACAACAGTGTCGTATCAATTGTCCAATAATTTTAAATAATGACGTCACATCAAAAGCATTTACGCAAAAATATATAATTACAACCAGAAAATATAACAAATTAAATCAAAACAGAAATGGAATGAATATAGGGGGGAAAAAACAAGTTTCCTTTTTTGTTTTTATTATACTAACCACCTATTACAAAATTTAAATCTTACCAGTGTAGACTTTTCAAAGTTTTTAAAAAACCACGTTTTTATAAATGCACAAACCTTTACAGCCACACCAAGAGAGAGAGAAAAAATATTTCAAACCTAAATACAATACAGATAAAGTTCCGGGTACATTCAGGAACTGAAACACACGTTACAGGAAAAGGGGAAGGGTATCTTTTTTAAAAAATTACATCCGTTTGTAACGAAACATACGTCATATTGTGGTAAAATGTAAAGTTCAAGGTTAACTTTATTTCCTGTTGCTATTTAATTTTAGTACACTTAATGTCACTTTAGAGTTGCCAGAGGGCAATTAACATCGAATTATGAGCCTCATTTGCTTAAAAAGGATATATTAGCTGGTTTGAAGAAACCTCGTTCTGTGGAACGGACTCGTAATTTTGACAAAAGTAAAAAAAAAAAAAAAAATGCTGTAATTTCCTTCAAAAGAAATTTTTTAATCACCCAAGGGGCTATTGTTCTAATTGGAACACTTTTGGCGTACCAGATCATTTTTCAATTTTTTTATCGTTCGCTTCAATATTAACTACATTTAGCTTAAATATATTAACTTTAAAAATTTGTCGTTTCCTTTTATTTTAATTACATTTTGTTTAAATTTATTAAATTTAATAATTTATCGTTTGCTTTAATTTCAATAGTTTACTAATGATGATTTCTCGATCTTTCATCGTTTACTTTAATTCTTATATTTAAATGAATAAATTAGTTATAATTATAAGAAAAGCGCACCTTGGGTGGTTAAATTTGTTCTTTGCAAAACTTTGCATAGAACTTTCGACTGGTTTCTTTTATTCAAAATTATTCTTACTCACAAATTTGTAATATAAATTTCATTTTTCCTAATTAATAATGCATCTAAAATAAAAACAAAAATGTTGAATAAAATTTTTGATACATTGAATGTTGCAAAATGTTAAATTAAAATTTTTATTTTTTTCCATTAATTCCAAAAATTATTTGAAATTTTTCATTTCATTAAGAGTGAGTGAGTGAGTGATAGTATTTTAATGGCGCAAGAGCCAGATGTAGTCATGCTGCTCCGACCAAGAAAAAGCTGTGATCTAGATGTGTGAAAAAATTGATAAATTCGACTATCCTGTCAAACAAAGACCTTGGTTGATAAGGAGGGTCGAAAATAGAGAAGAATCTCTAGGATATATCGGGGACGCATCACCCGTGTTTACCAAAAACAATAAATTCCATGGGTAAGAAAAATAACACAAGGAGAGGGGGAGTGATGCCCGTACATACCTAAAGAAGCCCCCCGAGGTCCCCCAACCAGTCCCCTGATATAATACCCAGAACATGAGACCCGGTTATATCTCCAAACACTGGGTACCCATTCTAGTCGCCTCTTACGACATGCATGAGCTACAGTGGGACTACTGTTTTACACCCAGGTGCAAGAATTACTGAATTAATATCACTTTTTGAAAAATTAATCGGGGTTCCAAACGACTCAATTTGAAATTGTGTTTTATCATCAGCTAGGCCACTGAATTTTAAAATATCAACCAATTTCTATCTTTACTCCAAGCATTCGTCATTAGACTAGAAATCTTCAGATGTTGTATTTGCAGTATGGAACAGACAAAAATGCATTCAATACCGTTTAAAAATTAAGATTTCATTTTAAAAACTTCTGATTATACGCATATTGCCTTTTAGTGTCCGTTATTCTTTTACTGTGAGTTTTTTTACACGATGCATTTTTCAAGTAGCTAATCTTAATCTATTTCTATTTTATGAGGGTGATTAAAAAAATACTTTTGTTTCAAAACAGAGTGGGGTAGCTCAATATAGTATTGTACATTGATAGTCCCCATCCCCCAAAAAAGGCCACGATTATGACTCACAAAAAAATCGATTGATGAGACCGTCTTCACCTTCTTTGGATTAGATTCACCAATAAAACCCATTTTAAGGGTTGTTGCTTGTTTTCCGATGTATAATTCACGAATACAGGCGTCATCGACGGGAACAATCAAATTTTGAAACTAATAATCGACGTCAAATTTGTATTAGCACCCTTTATTAGATGACAGCACACTATGGTAACACTAACTTGCTATAGCAAAGCTATCTGTCGTCAAAAACAGACACTTTTTGAAACACCCTCTTTGCGTAGGTGACTTTTGACTTGAGTGGATAACCTGACTTAAAACGCGACCCATTACCATTAGAGTACAATTCCCTCGTCAATATACAAAATTCATACAAGTTAGGAAAAAAACAGAACATCTATCACTTTTAAGGCATTATTTTATAATCAAATCAGTTGATTTTTCTTGCCTGCGGGTTATTTAAAATGTTTTTGTGGGACAAATAATTTTTGTGCGACTGTCTTGCACATCTGGCATCCCTGCTCTCTTCAGCTTCCATATTAAGTAAGAACATAAAGAGCCAATGATATTTAAGAGAATAACTAGTAGGATCTAATTAGATACAGAGTCCATTTCACACGACGATCGGGCTCGATAAATTGCTTAGTAAAGTCTCCCTTTAAAGAACACAATGGCTGTTGACAATGGACTCGTAATTCTGAACACGGTGAAGGAACAAGAACGACATCTAAAGCAACACCCCACTCTCCACACCACACCAACTTGAAGGCTTTGAGCCTGAAGTGATTAAAATGCATCAGCCTGTCTTTGCAGGTATCAGGACTCGAACACGCGACTCGACGGAAACAACACCGGCTACGGCTTCACGAATATGACCACTCGGCTACCGTGGTGGCCGTTTCATTTTGTTAAGAGTCCACGTCCTATTTCTAACCTTCCATTTAGTAAGCGGGAGTTTATTGTACCATGCGACCATGACCCGTAGACATTTTTTTTAATGAAAAATCAGTTTTTTTTATGAAAAAGTTACCTTATCAACAAATAGAAATAATAAAAAAAACTAACCCAAATTCAACTCTACGGGAGATCCGGGTTTCTTTCAAATACGGAAATTTCACAGACTCGGCTACTGTAGTTGGTAACCCTCTTTTGTAAAGGGGGAAAAAAGTAACTTCTATCAGATTATTGAGGTTCAAGGTCATACATAAGGTCGCTTCCTGCTAAAGAAATCTTCCGTCACTTTTTTTTTTTTATCAGAAGATTCAATTGCATGCGTCTCGA
Organism: Nephila pilipes; assembly: GCA_019974015.1. NCBI lineage: Eukaryota > Metazoa > Arthropoda > Arachnida > Araneae > Nephilidae > Nephila > Nephila pilipes. The sequence continues at coordinate 183,011 of BMAW01109658.1, read as the reverse complement.
ACGAGGGAGGGGAAGGCACCACACTGACACTAATAAAAACGTGTTTTTCACCCCTGTCCTTGACCCTGGATCACATTGACCAAACTTTTGTATATCCGTATCCTAGATCTCAGTCACAGAACCATCGTTTCACAAGAGCCTTACATAATAGACAGGAACTGTCAAAATGCATTGCGGTAGCGTGTTTGCAAAGCAAACAAAATAAATAACTGTGTGACCATAATTAGATGGCTTTCATTGAACGTTTATTATGTCACAAATGTAAGACCCCGGAGGTTTGGGAATGACTGTCTTTGTCCAAAGAAAGAAATTAGTTTGGTGTTTACGAACTAGTGCCGCTATTTAAAGATTTGTAACACTTACCATATTAGGATGAAATCGGCATTGAAAAATTGATAAAATCTATTCTGCGTCTTAATTGTATGTTCGATAAACGGAATGCAAGGTGGAAACTGTTGTTAAGTTTTTCTTCAATACAGTTTAGCTAAGTTTAGTTTTTATTAAAGTCGCACTGGAAGCAGTTTTTTAGTTTAGTTTTTATTAACGTCGCACTAGAAGCAACAAGAGGGTTAATGGCGAAGGACCTCGTAATTTTCAACCACGGTCAAGTGACGAGGACAACACCTGAGCTGGCACTCCCCTCTCCTAACATCCACACCACGCCACGCCAACGGGAGGACTTTGGGCCCCCTACAGATTTAGAGTGCATCAGCCTCGGCTACACGGCGGGTCTTTGGCGGCCAAGGATCGAACCCACGACTGAAAGAAAACCGCCGGACACGAATCCGGAACCTTGACCACTAGGCTACAGCGGCCAACGCTGCAAAAGAGCTACTAGACTATTATCTTGATTGATTATTAACATTGCACTTCTCGAGAGTTATTTCTGATAAACCCCATGGTTATGAAGTGACCATGCAACGGGCGGATTTTCAGCATCTCTATGCAATGGGTCATAAGTAAATTAATGTGATGATAGAGTGTAATGTTGCAAGAGCCAGATGTGGCCCTGCAGCGCTATACAAAGTGTAACAATAATCTAGACGTTTGAAAAAAAGAGGGAAGAAAATTAAAAATGATTGACAAAAACAAGGGTCGAACATAGACGAGGATTGCTATCCCCTAACATGGGGCGTATCACCCGTGTTAACCAAAAACAATACACCCCATGGAAAATAAAAAGATTACCAAGGTGCCTTGGGATCATGATTTCCGTACCTACATGAAGGTAAGATCCTAAGGGCCTGAAATGGATTTGGTTTGGTTTTATTAACGTCGCACTAGAAGCAACACGAGAGGTATGGGTGACGGATCCCGTATTTTTGAACCTCGGTCAAGTGACGAGGACGACACCTGAGCTGGTACCCCCCTCTCCTAACATCCACACCATGTCAAAGGGAGGACTTTGGGCCCCGAACAGATTTAACGTGCATCAGCCCCTGCTACACGGTGGGTCTTTGGCGGCCAAGGATCGAACCCGCGACTGAACGAAAACCGCAAGCCGCGAATCTGAAACCATGACCACTAGGATTCCGCGGCCACGAGAGCCTGAAATGGAATTGAGGCTTCGCATACATGATTCAAATGAAACATCGCCAACCACGAGGACGCGACAAATGACCATTCCTTGGTCTAGGACAATTGGCGAGATAATCTCGACATTTTTAAGGGACGAGGATGACATCCGAGTTAAACGGTAATTTTCCAAAATTTCTCGCAATGGAATGGTGAAGCTTTTGTGCCACATCTAAATTTCGAAGACACACCCATCATTTAAAAGTCTCAAAATAGAATCGAGACTCGAACTTATGATTCCACAACCAGACAATAGACATATATCTTAAAAATTGACAGCAATCAAATAATATTTTACTTTTTAACAATCTATTCTGGTCAAAGATATTTTTAACAGAACTTGGAAAAATCACAGAAAATCGAATTTATATAAATACTGAAATTCGTTTTGTATGAGTACTTTTGTTATATAAACTATATCTAATAATATATATTATAAAATATTTCAGAGTGTTCAGCATAGTTGTCCAAAGGTTACGGTACATACACTTCAAACGACCCAATCAAATTCGAATCTCATCAATAGCTTAAAAATATTATATTCCTGAACAATTACTTTTGCATTACTTATTTTACATTAGTAAGTATAAGAGAACACAAAAATCATATCCACACGGTCCAGAACGTTTTGTTTCAGTAAAATGATGTTGGACCTAAAATAACTTCACAATAAAATATCACCCATAATCATGTGTCATATTTATTTTATCATCTTTAATATTTCTTACAATATAAATAGAATAGTTGATATATTTTTCGAACGTAACGTGTTGCAATATACAAGTTTCATTCACAACACATCATTATCGATAAAAAAAAAAATCCAAAGAGCAAACCGAGTATCAAAATGTTTTTTTAAAAATCATTCTAACACGAAAGTTTCTTCATATTGAGCAAGATAAATGATGCAGTTTTTATTATTTTCTACTTTCCGGTTCAATTGACTTTATGGATGTGATTCTTAAAGTTTTCATCTTTCACAAACAACAAAATACAAATTTTATGTACAGATTAACGTTCAAATATATTCTTTTAAGTAGTAGTAAAATTGAGATATAAAACTTAGATGTACGGTATCAGAAGAAATTGCAACGAAAAATATACATTTCAAATTTTTAAAATTCAATATTAAGTATTTGAAAAAAAAAAAATAGTTTTCTTTTTCCAAGTATATTTATGCCGAAAAAATGTAAAATTTTGGATATTATTTTCAACAATTTAAAGAATACATGTTAAATGTTTTTTTTTTAAAATAACTAATTAAAGCGAAATTTTTTTGTTGTTTCCTTGTTAATAAAAGGCAGATAATTACCTCAACATTATTTGTAACACATTTGAAGAAAGTTGAGCGACAAAAATGTTTATATTTGTTTTGTTAATTGTCTTGGGAAATTATTCGACCATTTCTTTTAAGTTCGAAATGATATTATAATGCAAATAGAATCAACATGCAAACAAATAAACGAAACATGACGTTTTCTTTTAGAAGGCGAGTAAAAAAAAGCTCCGAGCAATTTAAAATTTCATGCAAGATTATTTCAATTCAAAACGAACAAATACAATAAAAAAAACCATTTCAAATAAAATTGAGAAAAAATACTAGAATCAAAATTCTTACCAGAATTAGAAATCCAAGGAAAAAGAAAAAAAATGAGCAGATAGCACAGTTAATAAAAAAAAATCACTCTTAACTCCGTCAAAATCAATTCCAAGTCTTTTCAGTTCACCTGGAGATATCGTTTGGAGCTACAGCTCTGAATCGTCTGCCTTTTCGAACGAGCGCTCTCTGCTCCGGGAGGGGAAGAAGAGGGTCACGTGATGCAGCGGAATAAACAACCGCAATTTGCCGAATCACGTGACGGCACGGGGCGAGCGAAGAAGTTCTGCGGAAAAAGTTCCGTATTGTTCTTCTGTTTCGATTTATCTGAGCGCATCGTGCAAGGTCAACGTCCTCCTCCCTTCCCCCCTTCCATTTTTTTTTTTTTTTTTTTTTTTTGAGATAAATGAAAACTATCGTCTGCCGCCCACGAAAATCATCTATCCGCAACCGTGTTCGTACACGTTTTGTTCTTCGGAGCAGAATTATTATAACGGTAGCAGATAATAATCCGGTGAAAGCGATGGAAATTTCCTTTTTTTTTTTTTTCTGAAAACGATTTTTTTCTTCTTTGTTTTTGGCAGTTCAGGCATTCTATCTGGTTACAAACTGTAAACATGCTTTTAGTTGTTCCAGCGAAACCGGTGTCTTAAAAAAGTTATGTTCTTATTCGCATGAAATGGTTGCAGTTATTAATCCAGTGAAACACTATTTTTTTCTTCTTCTGATATTTTCGCTTATTTTGCTTCCTGTAGCTCAGATGTTTTTGTAAGAAATTATATAGGCAGCTATATTTAATGAAATTAATTTGAAAAATAAGAATTTTGTTGTTCATTAAAAATGGAAGTTATTTTTAAATTCATAGGAATTCAAATTTTGCTTTCATAAAGTTTTTTTTTGCATTCGTTTGGTTATTTCATGTACTGAATGAAGAAATACAAACGTTTTAAAAATTAATTTTAAAACGTAAAGAGAGTTGTTATTTCATCAACTACAGCGGCTTTTTTTTTTCTGAGAAATTGAAAATTCTTTTTAAATTTTTAAAATTCTTTTTTTAAAAAAAAAAAACCCCTATAATTGATGATTTTTACAAATTTTCGTACACTCTTCGAAAAAAATTTAATGCTTCATCTCAAAATAATGATATAAAATGTTACTCTATAAAAAAAAAAAAAAAAAAAAAAGATTTGTGAAAGCATTTCGACCCCTTTTTTCTCAAAATATAAACATTCTTACTCTCAAAAATTATTTAGTAATTTAATATTTTTAGAAAGATCAAAAATTAATTAGCAATTTAATATATTATGAGAAAAATTATACATTATTTAAAATTTTAATACATTTATTTTTTGCTATTCATATTCCTATTCATAAAATAGCCGCGGTAGCTTAGTGGTCATAGTTGCAGTCTCGCGGCTCGTCAAGTAGAGGGTTCGAGCCTTCATCCCTCTAAAGACCCTCCATGTGACCGGAGCTGACGCACTTTCAATTTGTCGAGGCTAAAATACCTCCCATTGGCGTGGTGGGAAAGTTTGGAGAGGGATGTTCCAGCTCAAGTATCGTCCTCGATACTTGACCGAGGGCCGTCACCAATAGCCCTCGTGTTGCTTCTAGTGCGACGTTAATAAAACCAAACAATCAACCTACTCATATAAAAATTAAAATGACACTTACAAATAATTTTCTCCAGTAAAATAAAACATTACAAAAAATCCTTCAATGCAAAATTTTGCAAAGAACAGGTTTAGCCACCAAAGCCAATATTTTAAAAAAATAATTGTTATTCAATTAAATATAAGAATCAAAACAAATAATGAAATGAACAATAACCATCTTTTCAGATATTAAAATCAGCGTAAACTATAAAATTGAATATATTTTAAGCTAAATGTAATTATTGTTGCCGTGGAATAAAGATAAACAAGTCACGTGCATTTCTCACTTTATTTTGAAAAGTGGTCAGTGATACCATTTTGGAGTTGACACAAAAACAATATTGCTCCTGAGGTGGCTAATAAAATTTTTAAAAAAATGTGTGGTCCAATTGCTTAAATGTCCCTCAAAAAGAATATACATTCGATCTATATTCAAATTAATACAGATTTTTTTTTTTTTAAAAAATTAGACAAATTTTACATTCAATAATTTTCCATTCGATTCCTTAAAGGTAAGCTCCCGGTTTGCATACCGTTAATATATATCTATCATGTATTTTTGTATGACTAATATTAATCATTAAAAACATTTTTGAGCTTGTTAGTTGAATTGTTGAGTTTTTAAACTCTCCCGAGCGAAGAACGGATACTTTTATTTATTTGTATTATTAAATATTATTACAATGAGTTTTGTTGAAAATAATTATTTTCTCAATATTTTTATTGGTTTACGCTTTCGATGCGATAACACTTTAAAAACATGAATTGATATTTCACAAATCCTTTTATTTCACAAACAGAATGGTTAAAGGTAAAAAAATTAGCAGTTAAATCTGTAGAACTTTCTGCTTCTTATTAAACTGACCATAACACATATTGCAAATGATTGGATATATATTTATATGTAATGTATTTACTTTAACGTTTGTTCAATAGTAATGAATCATTCCATACATGGCCGAAATACTTTTATTTCCATATTGTAGCAGACTTTAGTCGGGCTTCGGCCACCAAAGGCCGACGTGAAATTACCACACAAATCTCAAATGATCATCAGAGAGAGGAGCAGTATGAAGAGGAGAGAAGCATAAGAAGAGCGCTTTTTTCCCCGTGTTTTGCTATTTATATGAGGGAAAATTCAATTAAACATCAGAGTAACCAAGGTCTGAAGGGAGGGACTTCCAGGGAAGATAAGTATAGACTTAAAGTTTGGTAGGGATCATCCCTACAGGTCTGTTCCATGGGAAGAGAGCATTGTCAGCGAATTTTTTAAAACGCGTGATTGAATTAATTAAAAAGAATAAGGAATTGTATCACAAAATATGAATGAATATTATCGTTTAAAGCAGAGAAGGGGCAAATTTAGTTAATTAAATTATTAAGGTGAGAAATTAATGGGAATTAAGTTACATCATTACACACACATATATATAGCTTTGTACGAAAATTATACAACTTGAAACAATGATTTTCGAAGGATAGTGCAGGTAAAAAAATCGGCCAAAAAAATCATTCGAAATTTTTACTGCAAACGATTTTTTTCATTCCTTTCAATGAATTCACTCATTCTGAAAAGCAACAAAAGTTGTTGCATGTAAAAAGAAATGCGCAATAAAACGAGATATGTATTTATGGATATTTCGTCCTTTATTCCATAACAATATAATACGAATGGCAGTTAAGAAATAATAACGAAAAAATGAAGATTTTATTGACAACGATTCTAAATTTTGATGGCACCTATGCAGTAAAAATTGAAAACATGTGTACAGCAGTTTATACAAATTTTGAACACAATTCGTTTATTATTATTATTTTCATTATTTCTTCTAAATATACGAGAGTGGTTCAAAAAGTTCTTGTATTTGAAGACAGATGGCATCATTTAGGTAAATTGTTATTACCATTGGATGCTGCCATCTGCAAAACGGAGCCGAAACAAATTTGACATTGATTCATAAGTTGGTGTGTTCATTTGATAGTCCTTTGCTGCCAAATCAAACTTTGATTGCTACCGTATCGAGTTGTCGCCGTCGATTATAAATGGATTCATTGATATACAACGGAAATCAAGCAGCAATCAAAACAATGGTTCGCTTCCGGCGAATAGCCTCCAAATGAGGCGAAGATGGTCTCATCGCCCGGAAAAGTTATGTTGTAGAATTTTCAAGGAGCAAAAGACGTCGTGATCACGAATACGAGTAGCTGATGCTTAGACAGCTGTCTAGTGAGTCAAATGCATACAAAAAAAAAAAAAAAAAAAAAAACAATTTTCGATGCTACGAGCACCATCTCTTAGATATTCTAATGACTTGTTGACCCTCGTAACGTCATGATTTTTAGTCTTAAGTAAGAAATATAAAAAAATATTAATAAAACTCATAGGAAATGTAAAAAAAAAAAAAAAAAAAAAAAACATTGAAAACTGTTTTTCTAATGTCTCGCCTCAAGTGGCGAAAACGATTTAAGGTAACGGAGACCTCAAAATACTTCACATTTTATTTATTTATTTTAATTTTCTACTAAAAATTAAATGTTCCAATTCTTTTTCATTTTATGATTTATTTATAAGAATTTGATAAACAGAACATTGGGAAACTGAACGTTATAATTGCAAACAAACACTAGAGAGAAAAATATCTGTATTTGTGTTCTTTTTTAAAATGTGGTGTTTTATTATAATGGTGCATTTCCCTCAAAATCTACATTATCCTATATTTTCAGCATTACAAAAAGCTATTCTTTCTTTACAGTGAATGTAATTTTTTTTCTTCTAATTAGCACATACAAATTTTATATATTGTATATAAAAATTAAGGAAAATTTGAATCATAAAATTTTTTTCGAGCAAACTTAATGTTAATATTATTATAATAATGTACTACAATGTCAGTCTTTCCAGCAAACAACATTTTTCTTTATTTCAAATAGCTATTCTGTGTTATCTACATTAAAAAAATTACAAATTAAATCCCTAAAAGTCATTTATAGATTAGCCATTAAAATCCTCATTCAGTCGCATTTTTATACTCAGACGATTCTGCTTTGGATTCCGGGACATTCGAAAATTTTTTGGAATGAACAAGCGGATTATCTCGCAAAATCGATAACGGAATTCAATGTATATATCGACTGAATGGCCCCAGGAGACATCATTAACGATATTTTCCACGACAGAATGAAAAGAATTAACGAAAACTTTTATTCAAGCAAAGATTTCGAAATCTTAGGAAACATCCCCACCATAGACATAATAACCAAATGGACAGAAAACAGAAGAGAGGAAATACTAAGCACTCAAATGATCATAACCCCAGGGTTTTTACATAAATTCAATTCAAACGATAATGCACAATGTAGTAGCTGTAACTGTGTTAATGATTAAGAGCATATTATTTTGACTTGCAATAAATACGTGTCCTGTAGAAGTCTTCACTGAAATACACTCAAGATAGACCCACAACACAATATTAATTTCAAAGAATTTTTGAAGAGATCAGAGACTAAAAATATATTTATAAAAGTTTTATCCAAAGTTTTGCGAAGAACAGATTTAGCCATCCAAGGTACGCTTTTTTAGTAATTATTATTAAATTATTCAATTAAGTACAAGAAATAAAGTAAACGATGAAATATCGAAAAATGTGCAAAAGTAAACTTTTCCGATATTAAAATTAAAGCAAACGATAAATTTTTAAATTCGATATATTTAAGGTATCCGTACACCTTTAAAACGTCATTTTTGTCAAAATTTTCGATTTTCTAATTTTAATGTCATTTTAAAATTTAAACTTTTTTCTTTCTAATATTGTTTGAATTTTTCTTATACCTTATTTAGAACTTAAGTTACAGGGATTTGAATTTTTAATTGCATTTGAAAGTTTGTTTTTGATTTTTCTCAAAATGAGTTTTCTTGACATATTCAAATATGGTAACGTAGATATCAGAAAAAGTTATGAACCAAATTATTTTAAATTTTGCAATTATCTTCCTTATGTAGTTTTTAAGAACCACTATTACTTTCATGGTTGTTAAAATGAATACGTTTTTAGTAACAAAGGTTGTAAATCGTGTATTCTTATAACTTTTTCTTGATTTTCCATTGTTATTTGACTCGAAACATCATAAAAATTGTAGTAATATGATTTTCATCATGAAAATAGTACCCCCCCCCCCAAAAAAAAAATGTTATGATGTATAAGATAAAACTTACAGAATAATGATATTTTTGTTTATTTTTGAGTTTTGAGCGTTATTCTGATAATTAATTTATGTACTATTTTCACCATGTTTTTCTCTCCAAATTTTTTTTTTTTTAATTAAAAGCAGATTATTAATGTGTTTTTCATAATTTTAGGTTATATTTTAGCATTAAAAATATTTTGATAGCAAAAATCAATGCACTATTTCTAAAACTTTTCTCCGAAGGTGCACGGATACTTTCAGATAAATGTAATTAAAATTGAAGCAAACGATAAGAAAAAATTGAAAAGTGATCTGGTACGCCAAAAGTGATCCAACTAAAATAATAGCCCCTGGGGTGGCTAATAAACAAATTTTCAGAGCACTCTTGCAGAAGAAAAGATATTTTGATATCTATTGAATTAAAAGAATCTGTGAAAGGGGATCGTAGCCTTTGTTGCTCTACATCCCACACAATGCCAATCAATCAATCCCACACACTCATTAACAATCATTCTTTATTTTATGTAAATACATTTTTGTTGACGCCATTTACTGAAAACATGTAAGAAATCGGACCCATAACGGAAGAAATTCTGTTTCATATGTGAATTAACAATATTAATTGAATTAACCCAATGACTGCCTTTATTTCCCCCTAGTTTTGCACCCGATGGGCATGGTTCTGAGAAACATCAAACGCACTTGCAAAAAAATAAAATAAAAATCCACGCTTTCAAATGTCAAATGAACCGACCGCAATACACGTGAAAATCATTAAAACTTTTCGCTAACAGAAAAGGAATTGCGCATCCTCAACTAATTAAAAAGGAAATTAAATACTTTAGAAAAGGTAATACGTACACGAATGTGACTCAGAGCACGAGGTTCGACAACAACACAGACAAATCAGTGGTGATGTCGAAACAGATTAGCAACTGGAGACCGCGCGTGTCATTTTGAAAGAATGATTCACGGCACTTTTAAATAATCCGTCATAATTTTTGACATAGTAACCTTTTGATGAGGAATATACGTTTATTAAATGACAGATAAAGCGTGAATCTTTTCCTATTTTTCGAAAAGGAATCCATTATTTATTTTTAATGGGTTTTCTTTAACTCACATTGTAACTTTGTGCGGTTCAAAACTTTAAAAGCCTCTTTTCTCACATTTTAAAGAGCTCAATTGAGCTGAAATTTTCTATACACGATTGCTTTGATTGGCAATACGATAATTTAATCACGATTAACAAAAATTAATTAATTAAAATTAATTAATTAAATAATTATAATTTGCGCCAAGTTTCTCGCCAAGTCGCCAAATCCGTCGCTTAATAATTTATCGTTTGCTTTAGTTTTCATTACATGTGACTGATGTAATATTCAGTTTAATAATTTACCGTTTACTTTAATTTTAATTACACGTAGCTGATATAATATTCGATTTTTAACAATTTGAAGTTTGCTTTAATTTTCATTACATTCAGCTTAAATATATTCAATTTAATAACATAAGTTATCATTTGCTTTAATTTTAATGACATGTAACTTAATTGATTCACGTAATAATAAATTGAGCTGAAAAGTTTTACACGTATTTATTTTAGATGATAAATTTAATTAATATCAAACAATAAAATAAATTATTATAACTAATTAGTGAATAAATTCAATTTGACTCAACGTTTCTTTTTTCTCTTAAAATGTAAAGTATAAAAAATTATTTTAAGCAAAGTGATGAAGTTTGAAAGAAAACCCAAGTTAAAAAACTCGTTTTTTATTAATGTTATTCTTTATTTTCCCATTGTGTATGTTTGTTAATACACTATTTTTGCATTTAATTGAATAAATTGTATTCAATTTACATAAACTTCATTAAAAATAATGAATGATCAAAATATATCTATTGTTGTGAGCTTACCGGTTCGTTTGGTATAAATAAAAACAATCGCTGTCTTCTTGACAATGCAACGTAAATTTATTTCTAAAAAGAGACAGGAGTTTCCGGCAACAAAGGCTACTCTTCAAAGCGTAACTGGGGCTTACAATCAGGTAAAGAAAAACATTCAAAAAGACGGGGACTTTTTAGTTCCGAGCTCAAATTAAACTCTAACAGCTCTTCAAAATCCGACTTAACAGAAACTTAAATCCGACTATACAGTCAATGAGTCGAAAATCCCTGCCTTTTTACGAAACAACGATTTAATGGCAATTTGCCTGTGTCCATGTTTTTTTTTTTTTTTTTTTTTTTTCCAGCCAGTCCCCTGGGTTAGCGCTACTCAATTTTTTTGAAGCACGAGAGCCCTTAAATCACATTTTTTTTTCTTTCGCAAAATACGTACAATGGAACGAGAAATTTAAAGCAGGGGCGGCCAATTTTTTTGAAAACAAGCACGCAGCGAAAAAAGTACATTACTCTCAAAAACAACGCCATTCTTGAAGAGGGAAGGAAAATAAAAAAGGAATCCTTTCGTAAACCCGAGGCTGATCATTCTTTTTGTAAAGTGTTAGTTTTTATAAAAGAATAAAAAAAAAACCAGTATCGATTGATGGAAGCATTTAAAAAAAACAAAACAAAAAAACAAAAACTCCTGTGACAAAACAAAGTGCAAAAGTGATGTAGATGTTTGAAAACATGAAAATAATACCAGTAAAAAAACGAGTTTTTTGGACATTGGTTTTCTTTCAAACTACACATTTTAATTTTAACATAATTTTTTATACCTGAATTTTTAAGAGCAAAAGGGAACGGTGAGTCAAATTGAAATTATTCAATAATTAGTTTTAATAATGTTGGAATTAAACACAACGAGAACTATGGCACAATTACGAAAAGCTGGTTTATTTACAGAAAGATATATAAGAGAGCGCGGCAGCTTGAGCTTCACGCTTGCATATTCAACGGTAGGAGTCATAGTGACGTATTAGTTCTCAGAAGAGAACTTCGCCATTCATTGAGCGCTTACGCACCAGAGCTTACATGGCGCGGCGCAATCTATTTTATGAAGGGAAAGCAAATACGCATTGGTATTCAACAAATAATTTATTTTATTATTTGATGTTTATTAAATTTATCTAAAATAAATACGTGTAAATTTTTTTTAGCTCAATTAAGCATTGTAAAGTAAACGAATATTGATTTGCAAAACAAGTAAAATAATTCAAAATGCATTAAAAATTGACATTTTGATACCAAATACACAATGTGAGTGACAAAAGAGAGTTTAAGCACTGACCCTTTCACCTTGGCGACGGATTTAACCACCATTTGGCGACTTGGCGAGAAACTTGGCGTAACATTTAATTTTTTTAAATAATTAATTTTAATCAATTGATTTTTATTAATTATAATTAATTTATCGTATTGTCATCCAAAGCAATTGTGTATAGAAAATTTCAGCTCAATTGAGCTCCTTCAAATGTAAGAAAAAAACATTTAAGACTTTGATTCAGACATACAATGTGAGTCGAAGAAAACCCATTAAAAAAGGGAAAAAAATAAATGAAAAGAAGGAAGATCAAAAATAGAGAAAGATTGTCTAAGATATCCCAAAGAGGCGTGTTATCTGTGTTTACCAAAGACAATTAAACTCCACGAGAAAGAAAAAAGATCAACACAGTGCCTCGGAGTCATGATTCCCGTTCAACTAAAGAAGGCAAGCCTCTAAAAGTAATAATATTTAAATAAGTTCTCAAATTTATTGCAGAACAGCAGCCTGTGTATCTCCTGCTCCATATTATACCGATTCTCGAGTTTATTGGTTTCAATTCTTTTCTACTGAATGACGATCTTTTTCAAAGCTACAAGGGGAGTATTAAGTCGGTGTGATGACACACATATAATTAAAAAAGGTCGTCATTCGCGTTTGCTGAAAACAATGTCCAACAAAAATTATTTTACTTCGCTTTTATTTTTCTTTTGTAATAATTTTGAATGAGTATTTGAGTTTTCGCGAGACACGTGAAGTGGCTGCACTAAACACCTGTTTCTGCGGTCTTCAGACAGAAAAATAAAAACAATGCTCTGGGTTATTGAATACGAGAAAGTGGGTTTTTTAGACTCACGGTTAATTTATGATTGATTAATTGGTTCCATAAACTTCACACTAGAAGCAACAAGAGAAATATTGGAGACGGACCTCGTGAATTTAAACCTCGGTCAAGTGACGAGAAAGATACCTGAACTGGCACCTCCCTCTCATAGCTTCCACAACAAGCCAACGGGAGGATTTTGAGCCTCAATACTTTTAATATACATCAGCCCCTGCTACACGTGGGTCCAAAGTGGCATCAGGGCTCGAACCCACCAACCGACGCAAACTGCCAGCCGCGAGTCTGCATTCACGACCACTAGGCTACCGCGACTCCAATTAACTCATGGCAACCACACTGCCCATCAGAAGGCGGTCAGAATTAGCAGTACGCTCAATATATTAATTACTCGAAAGGGAAAACTTGCGATGAGGCACAAGTTTGTGCTCTGTAAAACAATATTGTGCTGTACGCCTGCGGTAGCCTAGTGGTCATGGTCGCGGACTTACAACTGGTGGTTTTCATCGACTCTCGGGTTCGAACCTTGATACCCCTAAAGACTCAACGAGTAGCCGGGGCTGATGCACGTTAAATCTGTAGAAGACAAAGTCCTCCCGTTGGCGTGGAAGCTAGGAGAGGGGGTGCCAGCTCAGGTACCATCCTCGTCACTTGATCAAGGCTGAAAATTACGAGATCCGTCGCCAATAGCCCCCGTGTTGCTTCTAGTGCGAGGTAAATAAGAACAAACCAAGCCGATCAGTGTTATTGCGTGTCTGCGGCTGTGAGACATTCGGAAATTCTGTTTGCACGTTTTTCTAAATAACCACTTCGAAAAGCTGCTAACGCTCCATGGTTTGATAGGAACGAGATTGTACATTAAGATTTCAAAATGAAATCAATTTTTGATTTTATCACAAAACATTCCGAAAGCTTTTATCAACAAGATTAGATTGTGAATACTATAATATTAACAAGTTGTTTAGCAGTTTACCTCCTTTTATTCTAATACGCAAAGCTGCCCAAAAAGACAAAGAACGCTCGTGATCAAAATTATCAACACTTCGCAGCACTCAAAAGAAAAAAAGGCAGCATACTTCTTAAGGAATTCTTTTGGAACATTTTAAATGTTCTCAGGGAAGTTTAGTGGTCAGCTTTCCTAACTGTTGCAGTTCTGATTCCCGTAATTTTCATTGAAATTTAATTTATACAATAGAAAAATAAACATTCTTATTTACTATAAAATTTTACATCTTAATTCTGATGGGAGATGGATTAATTTAATTTGAAACGAACCTGTCGTTAGCAAGATCGCTTACTTTTTTTTTAAATTCCGACTCTTTCTGACCCTGAGACTCCCTTTATATTGTTTCGAAAAATCGTTCATTGGGTTATGGTGAAAACAGTCCAGCAGGAAGGACGATGGAGAAGAATGCTTTATATATTCACAAACATTCAGGAAAAGAAAACACAGGTAGCCAGAATTTCTATAAATTAGCGACACAGGAACAAAAACTGTACTTGTACAAATTAACTATACGAACAGATATATAATTACTAGTAATAATAGTAATAGCATTTTCAACAACGTTCAACACCCCAACTTAACAACTCGCATTGCAGACAAGACTCCAAAGTGCGCTTCAACTCAACTTCACAAAAGGACATCAGAGGCAAACCCCCTTATCTCAGTACTTCCGTATATTTTATAGATCTCCCGCCCAGGTGTGATGTCACAGAGAAAATTCTCGAAGAATCTATAACTTTTCTCCTAATAGAGATATCGGAGAAATTCGAGAACTTCCTTTTTCTCGCCAAAGTCGCCAAGGGCGATGGATCATTGCTCAACAATTCCCGGTATGCAACAACAACTCTGTAAATGTATCATTCTGACCAGAATAGTTACATTTCACGGAAGGGGCATTTAAAGTTCATAACAATACAATTTCATATAAGTTTGTACGAAAAACGTGGTGCTATTTTAGAGAAATCCTTCCAGCCTGTATTTGTGAATTGGTTCAGAAAATAATCAATTTTGCATTTACTATCAGAAATCACGGAATTTTACGGGATTATATACAAGTCAATAAATTTTTTAATTATCGTCCACTTATCACGAAGTGTTAACAAACTGGAAAAATCTGGACTCGTGTTTTTTTTATTGTTTAGAAATCCCACACAAATTTAAAAACCTGAAGTATAGGCATTTTTACGTCAAAATTTAACAACTAAAAATTTAAACAATTACACAAAACAAAATATTATAATACATAACACACATATAATTAATTTATGCACCTATAAAATAATGAGGAATAGATTTTAAAAAATATCCTTATTTCCCAAATAATTGAAGGAGAGAGAGAAATGAAAACGTATCATATTAGTGTTCATCCCCACATCGTTTTTCTCGTGAAAGAAAAGCAAATACACAATTAGTTATCATCTTTTATGATAAGCTGTATTCACAAACCGGAACCATCGAACAAACGCGTGTTTCAGAATTCAGGTCACTCTGAAAAGGAATACGACCAAGTCATCTAAAACCGCGCCTGTTTCGTAACAGGGGGACACCTTCAGTATAATAAGTATTTTATGCATCCTATTACATCCAATGACTCAACGACCAAATCACAGGTGTGTCATCTCCAAAAGAATCGTTAAATTTTGTGACGCTTTTCACACACACACAAAAAGACAGATATTGACAGTGATTTGAAATATAGGCCACCACGAAGGCTGACAAAAAGATAGTCATCAACTTCCGACTGAAAATGACGGATTTAAAAAAATAAAATCAATTGGAAATCGGCTTAAATCCTGAATGCCATTTTAGCTGGTCATTCTGCTTTATCATCAGTCGGAAATCTCTTTGTGGCAAAATCGTCTGTTGAAAATCACAATTGAGAGGTTTCACAGTGAACGTGTTTTTTCAGAGACAAATTCCACAAAACGCGTAGTAATTATTACGTAACTATTACCTATAACATTGCGCGTGAAACAAAAAGGTTCGTCACCAATAGCCCTCGTGTTGCTTCTAGTGTTATGTTAATAAAACCAAACCAATGCGCCTAAAAAGTTGTATTTTTGCAATACAATTTCTCTCGAAGGCTATGGATAAACTGAAATGAAAATCGCATATATATTTAATGGGCTTTCTTTAACTCGCATTGTAACTTGTCTACACACATTTGTTTGGGATAACAATAAGATAATTTAATTATAATTAATAAAAATTTATTAATGAAAACTAATTATTTAAATAATTAAATTTTGCGTCAAGTTTCTCGCCAAGTCACCAAGTTTAGTTTAGTTTTATATTAACGTCGCACTAGAAGCAACACGAGGGCTATTGGTGACGGACCTCGTAATTTTGAACCACGGTCAAGTGACGAGGACGACACCTGAGCTGGCACCCCCTCTCCTAACATCCACACCACGCCAACGGGAGGACTTTGGGCCCCGAACAGATTTAACGTGCATCAGCCCCGGCTACACGGCGGGTCTTTGGCGGCCAAGGATCGACCCCGCGACTGAACGAAAACCGCCGGCCGTTAGTCCACGACCTTGACCACTAGGCTACCGCGGCCCCCGCCAAGTCACCAAACGGTCGCCAAATCCTTTGTTTAATAATATTTAAAGTTTGCTTTAATTTTAATTTACAAGTATTTGATATAATGTTCAATTTAATAATTTATCGTTTGCTTCAATTTGAATTACATGTAGCTTAATTGATAAATGCTTAATTGAACAAAAAAAATTGCACATATTTAATTTAAATAATAAATTTAATGAACGTTAAATAATGAAATAAATTATTAAAACTAATCATCGAATAAATTCAATTTGATTCGACGTTTCCTTTTGTTCTCAAAATTTAGGGTCTTAAAAAATTATGTCACACAAAGCGTGAAGTTTGAAAGAAAACCCACGTTCAAAAAACTCGTTTTTTGTTTATAATTTAAACACGTAAGTACGAGCGAGTATAGTAAAGTTTTTAACTATCACTAAGTAACCTGGATAAAATTTATTCTGTGTATTAATTGATCCTTGTGTACATAACATTGTAAATTATGACTATTAATATTGATTTGTTTGATTTCAGACAGCCATGGAAGTAACCCGGCAGAATCGAAAAGTTTTAATTTTTCTCAAAAAAAAAAAAATCGAGATAATTAGAAATTTAATTTTTATTTGTTATTCTCAAGACTTTTCTCTCTACATAGTCAACATTACTTCCAGCGTGTTCCAGCATATAGAAGGCCTTTCATTATAGATTTCAGTAGATTTTAATTCTAACTTCTCCATACTACGGATTAATCTATAAGACTTCCTTAAGCCAAACAAATCAACATTTATATATATAAAAAAAAGACAATCGAAATTTCTATGCAAAATTTTGCTAAGAACATATTTAGCCACACAAAGTGCGCTTTTTTTTAAATAAATAATTATTATTAAATTACTCAATTAAATATAAGACAAAAAGTAAACGATAAAATATCGAGAAATGCACAACAGTAAACTTTTCCGATATTAAAATTAAAGCCAACGATAAATTGTTACATTGAATATATTTAAGTTAGATATAATTAAAATTAAAGCAAACGATAAAAACTTGAAAAGTGATCTGGTATGCCAAAACTGATCCACTTAAAGGAATAGCCCCTTAGGTGGCTAATAACAAATTTACAACGTAATGTATATAAAGATTAAAAAATGCAAAAAAAAAAAAAATTATTCAGATATCTCGGATATTTCAAAGTAATAATTTAAACTTTACGATATCCTCCCGTATAAATATACTTTTGACATTTTAATTCGTACATTTTTGACTTCATAATATGTATAAACAAGAATATAATAAATGCTCAAAATTAAAATCGAATTAAAGAAAACCTTCGAGGCATGTACTATCCGTCACGTGTTTCTCAAAAACGCGGCCTTCAAGTTAAAGCGTGTTTTAAATTTGCTTTGCTTGCCTTACCATTGCATAAAGAGTGTGGTAGCAACACATTTTATGCCATCACCAATATAATGAGCTTTTCCCTCTCCTATTCTAAATTCGACTAACCCCCCTCCGTGTAGATAGACTTAAGCATAGGTCGGAGCTAGAAGTCCTCACGTTCGGATGGTGTGGAAGTTAGGAAATTGGTGTTCAAGCTCAGATGTCATCCTCGTCTCTTGATTGAGGTATAAAATAATTAGATTCGTCACCGATATCATGAAATTAGCCAAGCGTATTACTATTCGTTTCTACGGTTACACGAATTGTATACTATAAATTCCTCGAATATCAATTGTTATAGATATATATTTATTTCAGAAAGCATAAAATGTTTTTTTAGAAATATTTCAACGTTCAAAAAGCTCCCCAAAAAACAAGAATATTTCCTCTAACTGCAATTTTGAAAGAGAAATCGAGAAGTGATACTTTATTTTCTGTGATTTATTGAAAGGAAAGAAAAAAAACGTTTAAGATAAAAGAAAATTATCACATTATTGCTTCATTTGAAATTTGGAACAACAAATTCGAAAACTAATCAATTTTCTTTTTTTTTTTTCCAGATTGCTTAATATTTTCTGATGAAACTGATATTAAGAGAAAATAAGAGTGCTGCAACTTTGAAAAAAAAAAGAAATGAAAAAAAGTTTTAGAAACACCCATACAGGAAACAATACCATATTGAGTAAATTAACCTTTATATTTATTAAGACTAGAAACATTAATCAGTCAGATTAAAAATTCAAGTGATAAACAAAACAGTTTGGGACTTTTCCTTTCTTTTTATTTCTATTTCATAAATTTTATAGCCTTTTTACACTTGATAGCTTAAGGATATTGCAATCAAAGAATAATTTTTTTCTTTAAAGTTTTTTTATAAGAATGAAAAATAATTACGCAAGCTATAATAAGAAACCTTGATAATTCATAATTGTCACCAAGTTTTTTCCTACAAAAATACTTTATTATCCGAATTCCATCGCCAATACAATGCCAAATAACTTTTGCGGATTTATCATTTTTTTTACTGTCTCCATTGTTTGTTTATTTATATTTTAAAAACAATAACGCATCAAGGCTTTTTTTATCGCTAAAATTTTTTTTGTAAAAATAAATATTTAAAGTTTTAAATAAGAACTAAGCTTTAAGTACTTTTGAAAGTAAAAAATTAACAATTCTGTAAGGAGGCAGAAAATGGCGCTTTGACCATTTTTTTTAAAAAATAGAGATCCGTAAAATTTTTAAAAGAAAAAAAAAAACGCTTTAAAAAAGGTATATGAATTTAAAGTTATTAGTTAAAAGAGTAAAATGCACAAGAGTGTATAGAAAAATTTTCATTAATAAACAAGCTGTAAATAAAGAAACGCAAAAAATTAAATTTTATGCTGTTATCGAAAATAAAATCTACAGTCTACCCGCCATCTTGATTTCGTGGACGTAAAGTTAAGCCTATGGAATTTCGAACCACCTTTCTAAAATGTTTCCTATTCGACCTATTTGAATGCAATAAAGTATATCTGAAAGAGAGAAAAAAAAAATGAAGGCTTCTGCAGAGTTACTTTTTTCTTCCGATTTTTAAAAATATTTCTTAAAGACCAAAAAATTCAAAATGACGGGTAGATAGAAGCCTAGAATTGCTCTCCTGTAAAATTACAGAAATGGACATGGTGTTCTGAAAATGCAGCGTACAGAAATGTAAGGTCCTGAGGTTATTTAAAATTATTTTGAAATGGTTTATTCGATGAAATATTGAATAGGAACTAAGCTTTGAGTATTTCTGAAAATAAAAATTATTAATAAAAAAAAAATGCTTAAATATTGTGCACAAATTGTAAGGTTACTTATAAATTATGCGTAAATTAATACAAAATTAAGTATAAATATAAATATCACTATATCGAAAAGTCATAATTGATTATTATTTCAAAAGTAAAAAAACTGTGCTCAATAATTCCATTTAACACGGCTCATCTACAACATTGTTCGAAGATAGGAGGAAATCTCACACAAATGACAACCTAGAACACGGTTTCATTTCAACAAAATTTGAAAATTAGACGAATCCTTGTGCAGAACTAAAATTTTTGAAGAATAAAATACAAAATACCGCATATTTCTGATTATAAACGGAGAATTTAAGGAACTTTTTCTAAGCCAAATTTCAGGGGTCGATTTATGTACGGTTCAATTAATTCCGTAAAAAGAGAAAAAAAAAACTTATATACTTTTCCGTTCGCCGCGCGCAGGCAATAAATCGCCAAATTTAGCAAGGTTTGATGAGTCACAAAATGAAAAATCCGATGTTGGCGACGTTTGCATTCGGCAAGTAGAAAAATACCAAAATGTATACTATCAGTAATAGTAGAATAACAGATAATGTGCATATAAAAATAACATTGAAAAAGAGAAATATCTTCTGACTTATATTTTGGCTGTTTTGAATGTAAACTTTATGCAAAAAGAAAATAAAAGTCACATGAATACTTCATATGAATGTTTCATATTTCAGTCATATGATTTTATTTCATTTCGTCTAATATAAGGGACTTGAATTTTGGATAGATTTCTGAAGGGGGAAAAAAGCACACACACTCTCGAGATATGCAGGGATGGACTTCAGTAATAGTAGACATTCGAATATTCAGTAAGATCTCTGATGCACATGGAACGAAATAAGAGCCTTTAAGTGCACGAGGCATTTCGTTGGAATTTTTTTTTATTTGAGGTCGGATATCGTATCAGAATAAGGCCTAGACTTAAACCGAACAATGGTAAATGTATTTCCAAAATGAAGATCCCTCCATTGAAAGAAGTATAAAGTTCGAAAAGAAAACTTCACCAGTGCTTGGTGCCCTATAAATAAATTTATAAAGATCTCTCAGCTAACAGCAAGTATAAAATAACAGTACTTATTTGAAAAGTCGAGCCTAGAACTGAAGATAATGCTAAAGAAAGTTCTGAGGAGGAGGATATATTTTCGAAAAGAAAACGCCTACGGTTAGAGGTGCTTAGTATAATGATGAAAAAGAAACATTTAATACATATTAATATTAGGTCTACCGGAATGTTCTATCGGTTTGGGACGTGAAAGAAAATAAGAATATTCACTCATAAAGAGTTCGAATGAGACATGTTAAGTCCCATAAGCAAATTTATTAAAATATTTAAAATGTAATGAAAAGAATAATAATATAAAACAAAAATAATTGAATTTGGCTCTGTTAATGTCATTTTAACGAACGCTAAACGTCAGTGTACAGTACGTTTCTTAGCTCATCTTTTTCGTTCCAATTTCAGGTGACAATTTTCAGCAATCCAAACTTTCACCGGCATATCTGCCAAAACAGTAACTGTTAAGTACTTGAAAAATTAGAATTACTCAAAATTAATATTAAATAATGTAAATTAAGCGTACTTCCGAGTCCCAGGCTCCACAGAAGCAATCACTATCAGAAAAGAAAATACCTTCTTCAAATTCCTCATACAATTTTAATTTCACGAGCAAAACGTTCTGAAGTACAAAGACACTGCCAATGCTAGCAAGAATAAAAGGCGATTCTGCCATGAAAATCAATTGTTAAATTAAAGAGCAAACGATAAATTATTAAAGTAAACAATAACATTCTTTTCGGATATTAAAATAAATGCAGAACGATAAAATATTAATTTAAATATGTAGTAGCAATGTAAATATACCTTAAGCAAACTAAATGTTATTATGATACGAGTCATAATAATATATTGTAATGTCATCTTTTGAACCTAACACCACATATATCCTTTATTTTATGCCCACACATTTTCGCCAGCGCCATTTTCACAAAATAGCAGCATGTTAGCACATGTCAATAATACATTGAATATTTATTGTACTGTCAGTCGTTATTAGGATTGGTCTATACATATTTCATCGGCAAGAGTTAATGAAGAGAGAAAAATTTGCTTACAGAGTCTCCATTTGCACATATTTACTTTTTCGGTAAAAAAAATGAATCCTTATTGGACAGGATGATAAGTGGTGATGAAAAATGAATTACCCACGAAAAACTCGTAAGGAAAAAAGCATCTGAGAGCCTGGACTATCTGGTCTCTCCTTCTCTGAAAAAAAGATTGAGTCTGAATAGAAGAATGCTGTTTATAGGATGGAACGTCCAAGAACCAATGCATTACGAGCTTGTGAAACCTAATGAATAGCTCAAGTCGGAGAGTGCTGTCAGTAAATGGATGATTTAAACAAAGCACTCAAAGAAAAGACGCTGGGGATAGAGGAAACGCATCATACTGCATCCTGATAATGCCAGATCACTAATGTTTTGAAGACTCGTCAGAAAATTGCAGAGCTAGGATGAGAAATACTGTTGTATCCATTATATTCCCCAGATCTAGTAGTCTTCGATTGTCCATTGTTTCTTTCGTTACAAATTGTTTTGGAGGAAAAAAAATTCATAACTGAAGCAGATGTCAACAAAGCACTACTTCGATTCTTCGCCTCTAAAAAAAGACATTTTTTTTTCTTTCTGAAATGGTATTTACAAATTACTGTTACTCAGACAAGATGTTATAAAGATGATGGAAATTATACTATGCAATATGTATTATTTCAATATATGCAATATGTATTATTTCAATATATGCAATATGTATTATTTCAATATATGCAATATGTATTATTTCAATATATGCAATACGTATTATTTCAATACACGCAAAATGTATTATTTTCTTTCACTTCAAAAATTTTCAGAACTTTTCCGTAGATCAAATATATAATATTAAGGTGGCCAATTTTTTTACAATGAAAAGGAGGACGGAAAAATTTTAGAAAAAAGTACAACATATATAAATGAAACATTTTATTAATTCAAACAAAAATTAAACATTATGCTGTAATCCCTTTTAATTATTTAACTAAACGAGTGTTTTTCCATTGTATGAATATTCTTTGTCAATATATAATTTTCTAACAATATATTGGAAATTTCGAAGCAAGAAATATCCTTCATATTGGATTTTACGGCAAGTGTAGCAGCTAGAGTATCAACATTCAATCTCGATTTCTCACTTGTCCAAAAATTATCACCAATGGAAAAAACTCTTTCAACTGCTGCATTAGTTTCAGGGCAGCACAAGGTAAATTCAACATGGAAAACTAAATTTTCAAATAGAAAGTGTTCATTTTTGAAATGGTTAAATATTTCCACCCATCTTTTATCAATTTCAACATGTTGATTTTTTTAATTGTTCTAATTTATCAGAATTTAAATATACATTCAGTCCTAAAATTTTTTCAAACAGATGATTGTCATCGATTTTAACATCGGGCATTTCTTTCGTTAAGAACTCAACACAATTTTAAATATCTGCCTAATTTATTTGCGATGAAGTCAAAAAACATCGTTAAAATCTGTTATTTCCTTGATATTTGCTTTAAACCATTCTTCGTCATATTGGAAACATATTTGGTAAAAACTCTGCACTTTGATGAATTTTCCCGTTATCTCCGAATTTAATTGTCAATTTTCTCTTCTTATTATTAAAGGAATATATTTTTCTTCAAATTGTGATTTATATTGAAGGACAAAATCATTCAAAATAACACTAACTTTTGTCGCTCAAATATGTTCACCTTCAATCTTTTCAATCGCTTTGTGGAAAATGGATGCCTCTGATTTTGTACAAAATACATTAATATCTCCGATAATTCGTAATTGAAAAAAAAAGATTCAATATAATTTTTGGACATTTGTCTAAACTTCAAAAAATTGAACGGAGAGGCTCAAATAATTGTAAAATACGCTCCTTTTTTTTTTTTTTTTTTTTAGTTTAGTTTATATTAACGTCGCACTAGAAGCAACACGAGGGCTATTGGCGACGGACCTCGTAATTTTGAACAACGGTCAAGTGACGAGGACGACAACTGAGCTGGCACCCCCCTCTCTCCTAGCATCCACACCGTGCCATGGGATGACTTTGTGCCCGATAGATTTAACGTGCATCACCCCCGGGTACACGGCGGGTCTTTAGCGGCCAAGGATCGAACCCACGACTGAACGAAAACTGCCGGTCACTAGTCCGAAGCCATGACCACTTGGCTACCAAAATACGCTCCATAGCAGGTGTTAGAACGAGCCATCTAACTTTTGAATATCCTAAAAGTGTTTAGCATTCAAAATTTGTGTAACAATTTGGCGCGGCAGCTCTGAATACAGAGTTTAGCAGATTAGTTTTAAAATATTGAAAAGGAGGATTGGTCACCTTAATAATATTGAGTGTTTATAAAGAATATATCCTAAGTTTTTGAAGTGCTACTTTTACCAAACTAAAGAAGTTGGAAACTTTTTGGACAAATCGAACTAAAATTAACACTTCAGAGTTTATAACACTGAAGATGTATTAAGTGACTGCCACCAGAAACACACGAACCATATCCAGTCGATAGTAGAAGTCATTCCACACTTTAATATGTTTGGTGTTACAGTTTGAAGGGCTCAAGTTATTGTTCTTAATCCGTGATCTTCAAAAAGACTTGGCGATAGCTAAGTGGTCATGATCCCCGATGGTGAATTTCGTCGAAGCTTGGGTTCCGGTCTTGATGCCACTAAAAACCCACCGTGTAGTCTGAATTGTTGCACGTTTATCAGTCGAGGCTTAAAATCTTGTGGTTGGCGTGTTGTGAAAGTTAGGAGAGGGAGGTACCAGCTCAAGTGTCATCCTCGTCACTTGACCGAGGTTAAAAATTACGAGTTCTGTCCCCATTCGCTCTTGTGTTGCTTCCAGTGAGATGTTAATAAAACCAAACCAAAGGTATTTTTCGGGATACTTACAAGATAAAGTGTCCCCCCCCCCTCTTTAATGGCGGTGAATACAACAGAACTGAAAACGTGAATTGTAATTTTTCAAAACAGGAGAATAAATTTAATTCTGCCAAAACCTTCATTATTTTTTTGTTCTTTCGGATGTACTTTTTTGCATTCAAATAGATTTAAACAGTCTAGATTTGAAGAGGAGAAAGTAGAAATTCCATGGGATTAATATTTTCCCGAAATCAAAATGGCCCATTGACTGTAACCTTAACTTTCCAGCGTTTTTGTATTTTTTTAAATCGTGTATAGAAGATTTAGCTGAGGTAGCTCGAAACTATTGCTGTCTATACAAAAGAGACGAAAATGCATAAAAGTTTAAGCTTCTTTATAATGGCTTTTGCAGTGATGTTTATGTATTTGATTAAATCATTTATGTTTTTGTGAACAAGAGAATAACTTGCATTTTTTAAGAAACTTTCAGTACTTTTCGTTTCAATTTTGTGGATACAGTACTAGAACTATGACTTCTTTTCGCAACTTGTATATTTGTTTACGGGGAAAAAAAAGGAAACATATACATCATGAATATATGTTTTTATTTTTATGAAAAAATACTTTTTCACAAATAAAAACATACAACCTTGATTTCTTGTACAGCATTTCCGCTTTGATAAATCAACACGATAAAAATTATCATTTCTCCCTAAAATTTTAAGTAATAAAATGATTCCGAAAAAAATAAACAAATTGTGTAGATAAAAATGATAACAGTTAAAAGGTCCGTATACAGAGCATATTTACTTTATTCTCGTAAATTGATAAAAAAAAAAAAAAAAAAAAAACGCTTTATTGCTTTAAAAATTGATCTTTCGTGTTTACTACAAAAATGACACGTTTATCTTGAAATAAAACAAGAAAAAAAAATTATCTTTTCTAATGGAGAAATGCTTTTTAGTTGCTATGAAACTAAGTATAATTTTAGAAACAAAGGAATTAGATTGTAACAAAAAAAATCTTACTCCCAGACATCCTACGATTCTAAATTCGCAAATTAAATATATAAAACGTAGAAAAGTGGTTGGCAAAAAAAGAGGGTTCCAAAAAAATTGGCCAATATGGGAAAATATGGTGCAGTGAACGCGCTACGAAATTAAATACAGTAAGATTTTGTAAGGATGCGTTCCTAGACGACAGAACGCTATGTGAAACAGCATTCAATGAGATCATTTTAACACATAATCAACAGGTATCAGACGATTTGTTTGGTTTCGTTGGGTTTATCAAAGTCCGCTAGAAGTAACACGAAGGCTAGTGGTGATGGACCTCGTCATTTTGAACCACGGTCAAGTGACGAGGACGACACCTGAGCTGGCACCCCTTCACCTAACTTCCACACCACAATATTAATTTTGGGACGTTTTCGCTTCGGTACTTCGGATCTGATCCATCGAAACTCACTAAGTAAGCTGTCATTAAAATAGTCGAGACAGGCAAATCTTTAAAACTATTTTTATTACTGTCTGAGAATAACCAAAAATAATTTTAGAAATTTATATCATTATTTAATTATAAAAGAACAATATATTTTTACGATAGAACATTTAAAAAAAAGTAGCCAGGAACGCCATTTCATAGTATCCCCAAAACAAAACGCCTTCAGGTGGCTAACAAAATTAAACGATAAACGTTAATTCAAAATTTGACAGATTATAGATTCAGATTTAGATAAAACAGAATTTTATGTTTTATAGTTACGGATATAGATAGTATAGAATTCTACAGATTTCAGATAGAGGTATTCGAGTAAATAACGCAAAATTATACAGATATGCAAATAGATAATGCAGAATTCTATTTAGAGTAGATAGTACAGAATTCTACAGATTATAGATACATAGATGTAGATAATACTGAATTCT
>BMAW01109658.1:136591-156234 GCA_019974015.1 Nephila pilipes | reverse complement strand
GAATTCTACAGATTATAGATACATAGATGTAGATAATACTGAATTCTACAGATTATAGATACATAGATGTAGATAATACAGATTTCTACAGATTATAGATACATAGATGTAGATAATACAGAATTCTAAAGATCATAGATAACGATACTACAGAATTCTACATATTATAGATAAAGATACTACAGAATTCTACATATTATAGATAAAGATAGTACAGAATTCAACAGATTATAGAAATAGATATAGATAGTACAAAATTCTACAGATTATAGAAATAGGTAAAGATAGTACAAAATTCTACAGATTATAGAAATAGATACAGATAGTACAAAATTCCACAGATTATTGAAATGCATATAGATAGTACAGAATTCTACAGATTATAGAAATAGATATAGATAGTATAAAATTCTACAGATTATAGGAATACATATAGATAGTACAGAATTCTACAGGTTTTAGAAATAGATATAGATAGTATAGAACTCTACAGATTATATATGTAGAGAGTACAGAGATCTACAGATAATAGACATAAATAATGCAGAATTCTACAGATTATAGTAATAGATATAGTAGTACAAAATTCTACAGATTATAGAAACAGACATAAATAATCAGAATTCGACAGATTATAGATAGTATGGAATTCTACAGATTATAGATATAAATAGTACAGAATCTTCAGATTATAAGAATAGATAGAGATAGAGTACATAATTCTACAGACAGTACAGTATTATTCTAGATTATATTCCAATAAAAATGATGTATAGAACTGAATCCTTTAAACAATATCCTTTGTTACTATAAACCAGGACGGAAATCAATTATAAATAGTTTATAGAAAAGAAAGAGAGAAATTTCATCTGAGATATGAAACTTGAATCAACCTTTAAATTCAGAATAGAGTAAAAAATGTATAAATCTCTTACGCACAATTTCACAAAACACAAAAATGACCGCAAGAACTCCTTGCAAATATTTGATATTTTCAAATCGACAACACATAATTCTTTTTGTTTTCGTTCCGAATATAAAAAGATTATTCTAGAATCTATTTTTATTTCGAGTTCTAAAAATCATGAGCCCAAAACAAAAATAAAAATTCCTCTGTCATTTTAAACGAATAAAATAAAATCAAATGGAATTTACTGATGAAATATAAGTCATCAAAATTTATTGTTCTGTAAAGTACTTAATAGATGAGGAGTTACGGTTACAAAATGTACTTTTTGGCACGCAGGTTTTTTTTCTTAACACAGCACGTGTGATAACACGTTTTGAAGCGTAAACATTGATGCGATATAATTCATAGAAAAGTACCAACTAGAGCAATTTTATAGAAATTTTACTCTATATTTTTATGACGATTTGAACAGTAAATTAACACACGTGTGGTAGCACGTTTTGAGGAGTGCACATTGCTGCGATATATTTCATAGTAAAATACCATTTAAAGTCATCTTATAGAAATTTTACTCGATGTTTTTTTATGGCGATTCGAACAGTAAATTTCGTTTTCAGTAGAAATATATTTTTCCCAGAGAAAAAAAAATAAGAAACGTCACAGATATGAATTCTTGGAATTTTTTTTAAAGCACCTTTAAGAAAGATGAAGAAATGAACATATCAATAAATACCTTTTTAAGGACACAATGCAGCTGTAAAAAGTTTACTATAAAGACGATTCAAAAGACGAATCTTAAATTTCAAAGTAATACCAGTTTTTATAAGAAAATATCAAGCACAGAAAAATGTTTTTGTTGTCATTAAGTAAGGATCATAAGCATAAAATTAAAACTTTTATACAAACCCTTAGTTTAAAGTGTATAAAGATTCTACTGATTTTTTTTGTGAAATGAAATTTTTTTGGATGTGAAATAAAAAACGTTTACGTTAAAGTATTTTATAAGTTTTAAAAAAATATTTTTTACGTATCACAGAAATCGCTAAAATCTTCATCCCTCTGATTCGAAACATTAACCTCAGATGTTGGACTGAACCATTTAAAGATTTCAATTCCCAGGAGTTGAGTAATTTGTTAACATTGTTTCAAAAATTTAAATATTTGGATATATATATATATATAACATAAACAGGAAATACAGCCCTTGTATAGCGTAAACAATGCAACAGGAACACAGAAAAACTTGTAATAATAGTCCCTCATCGCTTTTAATGACATATATCTCCCCACCTCACTAAGAGCAAATCTCCACAGAAATACTCTGCACTTCCAAGGCTGACTCCGACAGTTCCCAGAAGGTACAAGCCGCTTCCTGCAGATTTGCTCGGCCAAGCTACCTACAGATTCTTCGGAAGATCTGTTCAGCCAAAACCGACCGACTCCAGTCGATTTCTAGATCAATCTCCCCCGGTTTCGCACCTCTCCGTTATTTACAGCCGCTCCGGCCAGTCGTAACGTCACCGGAAAAATTCAGAAAAAGTCCATGACTTTCCTCCTAGTCGAGATATCATTTAGATCCTAGCACTTTCCAGAATAATAATTTTGTCACTTTGGTCGACTAATTTCTCGCCAAATCGATAAAATGGTCACCACATTCATCGCCAAGGTAAGGCATCATTCGGTAAACTTTCCATGGCTGACTGATTGAATCTTTGAAAATGTCTCTTTCCCTTCATCAGAGATCTGTTACAGTTAAATGTCATCTAGGATCCATAACAATATCGATAGCTCTAAAGCCATGGACAAAAATATGAGCAGTTTTATATTTGTTATTCGAAATAATTTAATTTATCTTTTGCAACATTAAAGTCGAGTTTAGACAGCAACGTTAGCAAACGTCATTGTATTCAGCAGTGAGGAAATGCTACCATGACGCTTACACACACACACACACACACACACACAGATAAATGCAACATATACTGTCGACTTTAAAAATACAATGATCCTACCGGCTTTAAATGTAACATAATATCATCTTTATGTTGATAAAGCAGTCGAAACCAATTTCAGTTTTACAGAATTATTTTATTATACTGGAGAGAGAGACCATTTCCACTCAGCCGTTGGTTACAGGCTATTGCATCATTAGACAGCAAAAAGAGGAGAGAAGAACGTGAAGAGAGAGTTTTTCGTTGTGTTTTTGTTTATATACCAGAGAAAATTCCCATGAAACGTCAGGAGCACGTGTTATGAATGGGGGGATTTCTGGGGAAATATCATAATAGACAGGGAATCTGAAGTTATTGTTTTGACAGATTTATAATTGGTTTAAGCGTAATTAAGAGCGCGTGATGTAATAAATAAAAGGATACTTTGGAAGGGGATCAGGAAATACGAATGAACATTATCTTATAAAGGAGAGAATGGGCAAATTAAGTAAATTAAATTATTATAGCAAGAAATTAATGGGAATTAAGTTAAATCATTACACACAAACAAACAAACACACACATATATATAGTTATTAAAACTTACAGTTTTCGATAGACAGCTTGGTCCTGTGTTTGAACGCAGTTGGAAATGAAAGGACAAAATAAATATTTCTAAATTTGATTAGAATTTCCTGCTCGGGTATGTTGTTTTGTCTATGTGAGCGAAATTATGACGGGGGGGGGGAAGAACACGCCCATACACGGATCCACCAATGTATACATGTGTGCTTATAAGCAGTTTAGTGTTCTTTATATCTATTTGTCAGCATATATTTCATGAAAATTACCATAAATGTTAAATTCAAGTGCATTTAATAGTTTCGGAGATATTTCAATTCTTATAATTTCATCTCCTAGGTTACAAACTAAAGGTTGCATCGTTTATCCGTTGCATTTTTAATCGAAATTCCATTATTATACAAGATTTAAAAAATAATTAAAATATCAATATCTTTCAATCATCAATAAAAATCAATATTTTTTTTTTCAATTACTTTCTGCAATTACGAAACACAACGAACTCTAGCCATCTAGAACACAATTTTATTTGTTCAGCCAATTAAACATCAAAAAAGAACTTCACTGAATAGTTCGGAAGTCAACGAAACTTCACATGCTATTTCCCCCTACACTTTCACAATGGCTTTCTCTTCCACTGTTAATTGTTTTTTGGTCATTGTTCAAAACCCAGAATGCTCACCCTTTTGTTCGGCTAACCTGCCATCGTTTCCCGTAACCTTTCTTTGAAAAATGTATCATCACATCCTGTGATTCTTTCTTTTGATTGCGCGTTCGATTTCCCACATCTCGCATCGGAGCTCTATGGCGACTGTTTTCCAGGTCCATGAGAAAATTCGATTCCGTATAATGAAGTTTTTAGAATGCAATTACGTGGAATATAAATCGAACTTGTGAGAATAATTTGCACCGAAAAGATGAGAAAAAAAAGTGTAAATTAATCTTTTGGGATTCCCGGTGGCTTTGAAGAAGTAAAATTTGGAAACTTATTCCATTAATGAGTCCCTTTACTGTAGGGAGGGGTAGAGATATATAGGGTTGCTTTATTATTATATGCCGAAATGAAGGCTCCCCGGGGGTAATAAAAGGGAAATTTTTATCCCCCTTCCTCTTGTGTTTTGTTTTAGTCGTGTTTATTTCCCTGCGGATTTATTTTTTTAACAGTTTCTTTGCCTTTCCGGAAATATATTTAAAAAAAAATGAAAGTAATAGTCTTAAGTTAAATTCGAAGAATTCAATTCTAACGATAGAAATCAACGGTCGGTCTATTCCTCTTTTTCATCAACTGCACCTGCATAGCAGAATGTAATATCCGACTATGCCGTTCGTCCAATAGGAAATCGCACCTTAAATCGACTCTTTCACCCTGCTACTCGGTTAGCAAGATACTGATACTCCCTAAGCAGTAAGCAAAGTTAAATAAAAAAAATTCATATTAATTAGTCACTCAAGGGGCTATTGTTTTAGTTGGATCCCTTTGGGCGTTCCAGGTCACTTCTCAATTTTTTATCGTTTGCTTCAATTTTAATTACATATAGCTCAAATACATTCAATTTAATAATATATTATTTCCTTTAATTTTAATATAGGAATAGTTTACTATCGTCCATTTCTTGATATTTCATCGTTTACTTTAATTTTCATGTTTAATTAAGTAACTTAATAGTTATTATAAAAAAAAGTGCATCTTGAGAGGCTATAAATCTGTTCTATTCAAAACTTTGCATAGAGCTTTTTAAATATTATTTTAATTATTCTTTTGTGTGTTTTCCAGTCTCAAAAAATATTCTAAACTATTTTGAATCCTTTAAATTTAATTGCTATTTTCAGGTAATGAGATTTAATTATAGGATCTAAATTTTTTATTTTAATTTTAAAACTTACAGCTATGTTCAGTTCTTCATTTTAGAAAAGATTAATCCATATCCAATGATTTTGTGCCTTGAGTTTATTGTGGTCAAGTAAATATTTTCATGCGATGTATACGATGTGTTTATATTCAGAAGTTTCGTGAAAACAACTAATAGTTTTGCTTTGGATATTTCTGTAGTTTTTAAATAAGAACATTTATAATAAGACCGTAGCTAATCAATTATTTCGCCTTCTAAGCACCTAAAATCTCGCTACTGATTTTATTTTGCTTATTGGATGTTTTCCGGATGTCTATTTCTGCTCGACACAAGGTCCGCTCAGCGCAGATAATAAGCCTCGTACTTTTGAACGACAGTCAGACGACGAGGTCGGTCATTGAGCTGGCACCGCCTTCTACACACGTGAGTTTTCCTATTTTAACAAGTGTTTGGCAGAGCATGGGCAAATGTAGCTTTTGTAATAAAACAAAGCAATTAATCAATCAAGATGCATGAATGTGAAAAACAAGAAAGTGAAGTAAGTACCTTACGAAACGTCGTCTCGGTTACAAAGGTTACAAAATTTATTCACAATAGTGACAGATTTTTTCCAGGAAAATTTTGCCACTGTTCCATTGATTGGCAAAGTGATTTATTTTTTTTAACCAGACGAAATGATATTTATTAAACTTTTTCGGACTGCCTATTTCTGCCTGATACAAAGTCTATTAAAACAGCTAATATGTTTCTAATCTTGAGCCCCGTTCAGATTAAGAAATAGACACTAGAGTATTCCCCAATATCTACATTCCCGACAAAAAAAAAACACCTTTGATTCGAGACAGATTTAATGTGCATCAACCCCAATATACGACAAAACTTTGGTGGAAATAGGGCTCGAACATATTGTTCATCTAAGGCATCACCGGCCAAGAGTTCGAAGCTGAGACTATTTAGTTGCTGCTCATTATTTTATCGATCGGTTTACAATACTTGAAAAAAAAAGGATCACTTATATTAATGAAAAATCATAATTATAATGTATTTATATACGAACTCCAACAGATTATATAAAAAACGAAAATATATGTACTGATAGAGAAAGAGTTCCGCAAAATCTGAGACATGGCATCTATATTACTTACACAAACCTAAAGCGAAACAGAATGCAATTGGGACACCTGCCAACGAGATAACATCTGCGCAAACGCAAGCTGTACCTGTCTGCTTGTGGTAGTGCTTTTCGTTACTTTACGATCAGGAACCACTACACAGTAAACAAGATACTTGCTTTATGTGTTTGGTCGGTAAACAAGGCTTGATCAGACCATTAATGAATGTGCGTTATAGGAATTATACAAATAGGGACTAGGCGCCACCAAGGATTTCTGCCTTGCGTTTATTGTGGTCAAGTAAATATTTTCATGCAGTGCTGACGGCAAGTATATGTTCAGAAACACACGAAAATATGTTCGCCAAAACAACTGAAAGCTTTGCTTCGGATTTTCAGTAGCTTTAAAATAAGATTATTTATACTGAGACAAAAGCTAATGAGTTCTTTTGAAGTTTAGAACAAAATACAGAAATGAGAATCTAAAATATCTCGTAAAAGACAAGGTACATAAAATGAAATTTGAAAAGCAATTTCTATATATATATATGTGTGTGTGTTTAGCCATGAAAATAGACAAACAAAATTGTAAACAGAAAAGTGAAAGAAATTACATTATTCAAATTTAATTTGAAAGAGGTTAAATATAAAATTCAGAAGATGGTAGATTAAATGAAAAATACATAGAGGAATATTAAAAATATCAAAAAAGATGGTTTTTGAAAAATATAAAATACCAAAAATTTGCAGACAAACAAAAAAAAATTGGAAAATATTATGTTTAAAGTTGTATCAGGCTTTAGACTGTCAGGCTGGGTTATTCTAGAATTATTGGTCAAACTATCCCCATCAGCAAAACATTATTGAAAAAGGGTTATAAAACCAAAAATACCCATGAAAATAAATTAAAAACAAAAGCAAAATCAATAAAAAAATATCGAATACATTTTCTTTATTCTGAATGCAAATTCAACAAATGAAAGGGTTTTTAGTCAAATGACGAGAACTTGGCATAAAGATAGATAATGCCGTGAAAATTAATTATGTTCTTATGATATGAGTTACTTCCTTAATATGAATGATTTTCGGACATTGGCGAGTTACCCGCTAATGGTCACGGGACGATTATGGTATAATCAATCGCATTCATTAAGGTCATTCTTAATGAAATAAAATATTAAGATAAATCCTGAAAGATTTTAAGGCTCCCGTCCATCAGCCATTTTGATTCCATGTGCGGAATGTTATTCCTATGGAATTTCGAACATCGTTCTCAAATCTTTAGTATTTGATCTATTTGAATGCAATAAAGTGCATCTGAAAGAGCAAAAAATGATGAATGTTTATGTGGAATTACTTAATTCCTCCGATTCTTAAAAATACTTTTACACTTATTTTAGTGATACGTTTTGCGAGGTTTCTTGTCTTTAAAAAATATTTTTAAACATCGGAGGAAAACAGTAATTCCGTAGTAGCCTTCATTATTTTTTTGCTCTTGATTGCATTCAAATAGATAAAATAGTAAAGATATGAGAATTAAAGTCGTAATTCCATAGGATTAACATTGCGTCCACGAAATCAAAATGGCGGGTAGACGGGAGTCTTAAAGATGAATAGTATGAAAAAATATCAGCCAGTTATTAAAACTTCTGTTTTTTATTTCGTGCATTTTTCATTTATATTAAGAATCTAAAAATTATACGTCAATTTCACCGATTGTGAAAAACTTTTTTTTTTTTGCGAAAAAATATATCATCTTTTTGTCACTTTTGTCCAGTGAGATCTAATTTTAAATCTGACAACTCTATGACTATAGGTCAGTTTAATTTAATTTACTTTCAAATACCATTTCAATCTATTCCTTCACGGTGCAACTTTTTTTTTTTTTTTTCGACGATGGATATAAATGTTTATTTTTGGACTTGTAAAATAAGACTTCCCCTGAAAATAAGCCTGATGCCTGTTTTTCAGCAAAAATTCATATAAGACCTAATTTTAACTCAAGGGAAACACGGTTTTTTTCAAAGCTTCTAGAATCATGAAATCAAAGGGGGGGGGGGAAGGAAACGGAATAAAATATTCCAAATTAATTCTGTCATAAAGAAAGTTAAAATTTTTTTTTTTTTTTTTTTTTCATATTCGGATTTAATTTTAGTAAAACACGACTGACAGTTTAAACAGTTTTTAGAAGTGCATAACTATAGTTCACAAATAAAAGTTTCAAGCAGTCAAATTCCGAAAAATAGAATTAAGGACCATCACCTACGTTATTAACTACGGTCGCCATTAAACAACCAGAAGAAAATGGAAAAAAAAGAAAGAAAGAAAGAAATAGGGGAAAAAAAGAAAAATAAGAAAATGGAAATTCGAGATTGGTTAAGAACGTCACAGGTTTTAATATGAGTCAGATCTTCACGTATTAAAATCTTCCACCATCAAGTAATTTCTTTCTTTCTATCTTTTTTTTTTATGAATTAATATAAAAATCATGTCTACTTCAGCACGAATTTTACATAAATCTAATATCAAACACTTAATAACATGCATAAACTATCATAAGTCCTTTTAATACATATCTTGATCCTGTAATCTCATTGAATTTGAACTCATTTAAATAAAAACAACAAAAAAAATATTCGAATCTTCAAATCTACTTCGCAGTAAATAACCACTTCTTTTTTCACCCCGAGACGAGACAACTAAACCTAACAGTTCAACGTTCACCTCTAAACATGTGCTTCGTAGTCAATCGTGACTGTATCTCTCTTTCTGCTTATTAATCCATCTGCGAAGAGAAATATTAGTCCATCAGACATTCGAAATCCTGTTGTTCAATTCAGTTTACTGCACACGGCACTGAAATATTTTGGGAGACTAAATCCTGTAGGATAATGATGATTTAATAATGATAACTGTTGCGAACGGATAAGGTCGATGTTATAAGGCGAAAAATGTACAATTCGAAAAATAAAAGAAATTGTAATGAAGCCACAGAATCCATTCAGTTAGACGATTTCTTAGCAGATAAAATCTGTTAACGATTTAAATAATTTAATCGAACGTTATTTCTTATCGTCTGCGGTTTTTTTAAAAGAGAAAGTGGGATGTACAGACAGAGTTCTTTGTTTTGCTAATAAGAATTTCATCACAATCATTTTTTTTTTCATGTTTTACAAACCTAGCACGCTCAAAGTCAATGTGCTTTTAAGTGTTTGAACTTCAGTGAAGGTTTTAATTAAGAATGAAAGACATTTAGATTTAAAATTAAGATATGAGCAATTACATATAATATTGAAGTACATTTCTTACATTTTTAGAATGGCTGGAATTTCATATGCATAATTTTGAAACATCTTATTTGGGTTTTCCTTGGTTAAAAAAATTATTTTTTTAAATTTATGTCTCTTAAATATCGAATCTTTGAATTTGGAAATAATCATATGTATTCGATACAAATTCAGTTACAAAAGTATTTTAGACAAAATTACGTATTTCTATTTCAACTTATTAGCAAGAAAGTTTTCAATTATTTTGTGAAAATGACAGTAAAGACTTTATAACAAATTTTTATTTTTTAAAAAAAGAAATTAGATACAAATAAGGTATAGATTAATCAATTATACATATCAAAATGTCTATTTATTGTAGGTTTAAATCTTTGTCTATCAAGTGAAAATCTAAACTATTTTTAAACATTTTTTAAAATTATATTTTAATTATTTAAACAAAAATAACAATGGTAAAAAACGAGTCTTTTTGAGCATTGGTTTCCTTTCAAACTTCATACTTTGCGTAGCATGTTTTTTTTTTTTTTTTTACTTTAAATTTTAAGAGCAAAAGGAATTGTTGTATCAAAATGTATTTATTCAATAATTAGTTTTTTAATTTATTTTATTACTTGACTTTTATTAAATTTATCATCTAAAATAAATACGTGTAAAATTTTTTAGCTCAATTATGCATTATGTTAAACAATTAAGCTACATGTAATTAAAATTAAAGAAAACAATAAATTATTAAACGACGGATTTGGCGACTTGGGAAGAAACTTAGGGCAAAATTTAATTCTTTAATTAATTAGTTTTAATCAATTAATTTTTATTAATTTAAAAAAAAATTATCGTATTGCCAATCAAATCAATCGTGTATAGAAAATTTCAGCTCAATTGAGTGCTTTAAAATGTGAGAAAAAAGCTTTTAAAGTTTTGAACCAGACACAGTTACAATGTGAGTTATAGAAAACCAATTAAAAAAGAAAAGGAAATTCAAATTTTAGAAAGATCAATGATTATGAACATAGAAATTCGAAATGAAAGTATTCTGTATTTCATTGAAACGTATGAAATTTCTTTAAGACTGTCTTCCCGTTATGATAAATAATAGATCCCGAAATTATATCATCGTATTTTAATCATTAGACGTTTCTAGATATACGCACAATATATTTAATACCTCTATAGCTACATTATTTAGTGAGTAATGTAAAATTTTCTTAAACGATGTGTTAAGTCATTTCATTGATCTTAAAGTCTTTAAATTGATTTTTCTCAGCTTTTTATTTTTCATGACTGTCATGTTCTTAAAGTCTCCCATCTACCGACCGTTTTGATTTTGTGAACGCAATGTTAGTCCTATGGAATTTCGACTACCAGTCTCAAATCTTAGCTATTTGATCTGTCTGAATACAATAAAAGGCATCCGAAATAGAAAAAAAATAACGAAGGTTTTTGAGGAGTTAAATTTTTTCTCGGATTTCTAAAAATATTTTTCAAGACAGGAAAGCTCACAAACGAATCATTAAAATAGTAAAAATATTAATAAAAATCGGAGGAAAAAAGTGTGATTCCGCAAAAGTCTTTATTATTTTTTATTAAATTCCTACTATTAGCTTACACTCTCTCTATATATCTTGTTCAAATTTTCAATCGTTAATAAAATACCTTTTATTCATCCACTCAAGTTCAAATACATTTTGTTAAACTTGTAAGGGATGACATTTGATGTTAATACAGTTTTTTCGAATATTAATTCACTAATTAAATTTAATTAGGGAAAATGCAGTTTAGCCTAACCGCCTGGCGCGATTTCAAAAATAGCCAAACTTGGCAATTTTTTTTGGCGGAATGCTAAGTCCGCGATGCGGACCAGGGTAGCCCCATTTGGCAAATAATTCCTGACTGCAAGGGTGGTTAGGCTAAACTGCATTCTAGCCATTTAATTTACCGGATGAATTAAGAAACAAGCCAATGCTTCTACTATGTCATTTGTCTTGCAATGACAAAGTTGGTAGAGGATCGGCGTAGAATCTTCGTGCCTTCGGATCGAATTCCGTCGAAGCATAAATTTTTTTTATTTGATTTTCAAATATTTAATTTTAATTTTGTATGAGAAATTTTTTTTTCCTCTTATATAAGATATTTAGCGGGATATAAATTTAAGAATAAATATTGTCAGTGACGAAGCGTGTGGAAAAAATTTCTTTTGCCACTTAATGTTGTGATTACAATTAATATAAATATGTATATACATATTTATATTAATTGTAATTATTTAATAAAAAGTTACTAAAATAAAAATTTTCTTGGTTGACTTAAGTAGGAATTGACTTAAATTTTTTTTATATTACTAGTGGCTCTTTCAGATGCACTTTATTGTATTAAAATACATAAAATGGTAAAGGATTCAGAAAGGAAGTCGAAATTCCATAAGATTAGCATTACGTCCACGAAATCAAAATGACAGGTAGACGAGAGCCTTAAAAGTAAAAATGGCTTAGATAAAACCTAATTTTTCTTGAAATTAAAATTGATGTTGTAATTGTAACTTAATGATAAAATTAAAATTGTTTAAATTGTAATCAGAGAGTACAGAGAGTATTTCAACATAGAAAAGTTAGTTATCTTTTTTTAAAATTAAAAATAATCTTGTCTTTTTTTAAAGTAAATACAAAATGGAAATCATATTTTAGCATTGAAATATATGTATATTTGTGTAACTGTTTATGTAAAGAAAATCACGTTTACGTACATAAATATCTATGTGTGAGCGTTAAGTGATCAACAGCTGTATTTACATATGTTAATCATGTGCTTACCTTTAGGTACACCTTGAATAACTTACATTGCCTTTGTAACTTTTAAAAGTTTGCAGATAACTTACAAAAAAACACTGAACACGATTATATTTCTAAAAATTGAAAATTTACGTTGCAAATTTCCCACAATTTTTATTCAAATATTGTGACATTCAAAAAATTTGTGCAACCGCGGTGGTTATACAGTGTATGTTTATGGGGATGATTAGATCATAGTTCTAGAATAACCCAGCATAACTATCTGAAACCTGTTACAACATTCAGCACATCCTCCTTCATTTTTACCTTCTCAAAAAATATTTGGTTTATAAAATTTCATATTTTTAATTTTTTGTATGACACACACACACATATATATATATATATGTATATATATTCAATTTTGAAAACAAACGATTTAATCTTAATGTGATACTTTTTTCAATATTCTTTATTAAGATATATTTTTTTGGCAACACCAGATCATAGTTTTGATTTTAGATAATTTACTGGCAACAGATATGAAAAAAATAGAATTGATTTTGGTTCCAAGAGGTAAAGATGAACGTTGAAAAATGTTCTTGTGTAAAATCGTGTATCTAATTTATGTTTGAAAAGATGTGTGCAAATAAATGTGATGTCCCGAAAACAAGTCATTTTTATTAATAGTCTGCAATTCAGTACAATATATATATAGCATGTCTGGTCATGAGCTCTGCCTGTCTGGATTTGATCCTGGTAGTTTCGGCTTGGGTAGCCGGTCATAAGTCTATTCAGCCCTTCATCCCTTCGGGTCGATAAATGAGAATCAAATTCGCTCGGGAGGTTAATAGGGAGTACAGGATCGAGGTAGCCCTTCGACCTGGGCACTAGCTAGTAATTAGCGCCCAAGGCCCAAAGGTTACAGAAACGGAGATGAGAATCGTCTGATAGGACATCTCAGGACCGGGCAAACTTTAGCTTCGCTTGAAATTTGTGAGTATTTATTATAAAAATATTTTTGCTCCCTGAATGGAAAATAGCCTCATTTCATAACGTGGAAAATATCAGCACTATGGATTGAGTAGATGTTCAGGAAAATGTAAGAGAATTAAAAAAAAAAAAAACATTTTGAGAAAAATGGAAATACATATATTTTTCTCTGTGACGCGGCACGTTTGTTCACAGTTTTGAGATGAAATTTTCGAATGTTCTATTGATCAAATTCTCATAAATAACACATCAATGGAAACATCGAATCGCCCTCTATTTTTAACAGTAGATTAAAAAAAAATGAAAATTTTGAAGCATTTTAATGCATGAGATACCTTAGCACTACAATGGTCGTGTCAACTCTCTCAAATAAATGGTTTATTTTATTTTACTTTTGTGACAGGCTACTGGTTGAGCACACGACACAAACACAGTTTTAGACATGCATATGATTGTATATTTATAATAAATAAATACTATTTTGCAAATCAAATGTTCTGTTCTGAGTTTTGTGTATTTGTTCACTTCAAAGTCTTAAGTTAATTTATAGTATGGGCTCTGTCACGTTTTCCCATCAACTGGACTTTAAATGTGATATTACTTGCGTTGAAAAACTCTCCGAATAAATGAAACATGACTTCTGTACATTAGATTATAATTATTGAAGTGCAGTGAACAAAACTGAGGAAATGCGTATATATGCAGTGAAGCGTTTGATAGGAAGGTTTGTAATTTATTAAGTAGTAGAGAGAGAAAGTGGTAGTTATAAACATATGAGTGGCCACGCTAGCCTTGTGGTCAAGGTTTCGGATTCGTGGCCGGTGGTTTTCGTTCAGTCGCGGGTTCGATCCTTGGCCGCCAAGAACCGCCGTGTAGCCGGGGCTGATGCACGTTAAATCTGTGGGGGCCAAAAGTCCTCCTCTTGGAGTGATGTGGATGTTAGGAGAGGAGAGTGCCAGCTCAAGTGTCGTCCTCGTCACTTGACCGTGGTTCCAAATTACGAGGTCCGTCGCCAATAGTTAGTTTATATTAACGTCATGTTGCTTCTAGTATGACGTTAATACAAACTAAACTAAACTAAACTAACATAAACAAATGAATATATTGTAAAATGTAAGGAGAGATCAGATCACAGAGAGGAGAGAACTTCATTGGATCGGACCCTTATTTATAAATATTTTAAGACTCGAAACCAGTTGGTTCGGTAAGATAAGTAATGTTTATAATATTAATCTTAAGACTCAGATAGGTATAGGCATTCTTGTCCGAAATATAATATATTAGGGATCGATTTTTGATTTTTCATAAATGTGAATAAAATAACTTGGTTATTATTACTGTATTCACTTTATATTCATTGAACTAATAATTAGTGACCATTTTAAAAATGAATTACTAATGACAGCAGAAGGAAGTAATAACGAGGCGTTATAAATTATATCAAATAGTGAGAAGTTCATTATGCATCTCATAGATAAAGCACATCCTAGTGACATAACAATTGCAGAATAGGCTCCATTTTAAATAAATAAATAATCATACAAATGATAATAATTAAAATTGACTTTAGTAATTTCATTTTAACATGCGTTTTTGTTCCCACCTTCTTTTTCTGCTTCGTTTTCGAAAAAAATAGAAGTACTCAAAATGAATATTAATTAGCATAATGTAAGCGCACTTCCCAGCCCTAGATTCCACAGAAGCAACTACTATCAAGAAAAGAAAAACCTTTTTGAAATTCCAAATGCAGTTTTAAGCATTTGGAATTTGAATAAGAAATTTGAAGACTGAGCCGGCACTTCCCTCTCCAAATTTCTATTCCACGCCAAAGGGAGGTCTTGAGACCTCGACATGACTCAATGGGCATCATTCATGCTACGCGGTGAGAATTTAGTGGCATCAGGTACGAGCCCCCGACTCGATGTAAACAATGGGACCTCGAGTCGGTGACCATAAACACTATGCCATCGCGGCCATAGCATTATAGTATAAGAGGAGAAACATTGAACACATATTACACCACAACAAAGGCATTAATTCGGATAGAGCTGGGTAATATAAATAAACTGTTTTCTAAGGTATAGAGATGTCAAAAAATAGAATAAATGTCCTAGCGCTTTTTAATCGGAAAAAGTGTTCCAATTTTGGGGCCTATTCTTTAACTTTACAAAGGGGCAGCCTTAAAATTAGAAAAGGTTAAAAGCAGAACATTTGATACAAATATGTCTCACAATCCGAAGACAAATGCAATGGAATATGCACATAAAGTGGGTACATATTTACTCTAGTCCAGAGATTATCAACCCGGGTTCCCTGGAACTTTGGCAGAGGTTCCGCAAGAGATAACTATTTGCTTAATCAAAGCACCAAAAGTTTAGTAAAATTTTCATTCTTATAAGAGATCGAATTCTTAAAGGCAGTTTGCTTGTAAAAATAAATATAAATAAATATTTTGAGGATAAAATAAAATCTTAAATTTCGTAAAAGTCACGTGCTTCAAATACATTAATCGAGACACATTAGGTCACGTATTAGTCTCCGTTCTTGGTGCAGAAAAAGAATCGCCCACTTATTTGGCGACTTATTTCACTATTTTCAAGGTATAAAGCAAAACTGGCGCCTCTCTTTTAAACTTGAAATTTTGGGCAGATTACATTTTTAAAGATAATATTGAAAGCTTTCCTAATTTGCATACTATTTTAGAAGATGGTAAAGTTAATTCCGATAAAAACATACAAATTAGTTTTGTCCAACATTTATCAGATCTGCAAAAAATATTTCTTGAATATTTCCTCGTTCAGAAAGAAAAATTGTATTGGATCCAAAATACTGTGACACCTCCAAACTCCCAATAAAAAAAAGAGAACAACAAACTGATATATCGACCAACAATAAACTGAAACTAAAATTCAGTCAAATTAATATCATGCATTTTTGGATTGACATTAGAAAAGAATATCCTGAAATTGCCATCAGAGCAGCGAAATATCTAATGTCATATGTTTCAACCCACGTATGCGAAAAATCTTTCTCTTTGTATGCTGCGACAAAAACAAAATACAGAAACACATTGGATGCTGAAGAGGACATTGGATTGCAGATTTAAAAATTATTCCAGACGTAAAAAATCTTTGTAATAAAAAAAAATCACAACCAAGT
The DNA here is from genome assembly GCA_019974015.1 of Nephila pilipes. Taxonomy (NCBI): domain Eukaryota; kingdom Metazoa; phylum Arthropoda; class Arachnida; order Araneae; family Nephilidae; genus Nephila; species Nephila pilipes. The sequence goes on along the minus strand of BMAW01109658.1, from coordinate 139,646 downwards.
CATTAAAAATATTTTTTATTTAATATTAATTCGTTATAATTTGAAATATTGCTGCTTTAGTTTATTATTCATAGAACATATTTCAGAAAGAAAAAAAAAGAACATTAGCTACCTTACCATTCATTATCTTATTAAGACGTTTCTTTTATGATAAAATAGAGATGAAATAATAATTTTGAAAATTTGGTATCCTATTTTTTTCTACTCTTTGATAAAGAGATTCCTTCAAGAAAATGATAAGCTCCAAGGGTTCCCCGAAGTTTAAAAGGTTGAATATCCCTTCTCTAGTCGAAATATTTACCTATTTAATTTTGGATATAAAAACATCTTACATCGAAATAAATGCCGGGCAAAAGAAACAGAAATTTAGCTGTACTATTACAACATAATAAACTAACTACAAGAGACATTTTCGGGAATAAAGAGTTAAACAAAACAATCATATAACACTGAATTTTCAAACCTTAGTTGATGAACCTTACCCGCATAGCTGCATTTCATACAGTCGGTATTCACGAGTTTGAGTCTTTTCCAAGACGCAATATTTCATCTCCAGACGTTGTTTTCAAAAGGCTCAAATATATCGTCTTGTACACGTTGCACGTGTTCTCGCGCACGACCGAGTGAGCGATTCCCGACAGCTGTTTTCGAAATATGCATTTTTCTTCACACATTATCTTGATGGTTCTTATCATATTTATTGCTGAGTCGGTGAAAAAAAAAAAATATATCGAGCTCAAGAGGTTGCTTTTGTGGAATTTTAGGTATTCAAAGTGGTATTTTAGAACACACAAACAAACGCGGAAACGATATTTGAGCGGGATTCTTTTTTTTTTTTTTTTTTTACGTATTGTTCATAGTTTTATCACTGAGGTTATAGAGTCTGAATTGGATTGTTAAAAATGTGTAGTTTCTTACATCGAGTAGTTTGAAAGGTATAATAACAGCAAGCATAAGTTTGGATAAACTAGAACAATTAAAAAATACAAAAAGATAAAATTACTTGAAAGGCAACTAAATAATTCGTGAACTTAGGTATTGTACTAATTCTAAAATAGTGATACTGTCTCAAACCTACTAATTGATTGGTTGTTTTTATTACCACGCAACACGAGGGCTACTGGCAGAATACCCAAGGGGACCTAGCTCACCCAAAGGGCTTAGAGTAACAAGCCCCACCCCTGAACTCAGCATTTATTGGCAGAAAGAAAAAAAATTTAAAACAAAAAAAAGAATAAGATATAACAGCATATTTTGGAGCAAAGAACACAATTTAATACATAATTTCAAAATTCAAAGGAAAATAAAAGCCAACAATGTGTTTACACAGTATGACGTCATAGTTCTAATATTTCCAATTTTTCATTTTTTTTTTTCGAATACAAATCAATCAGTATTACATTGACGTCATGATTTCCTGATATTAACGGATGCAACGGACTAGCACGCCCTCAGTCATATTACTAGTGACGACCGGCCATACCTTTGGTGCAAATAAAACGCACAAAAAGGAGCTCGTAATTTTGAATCTGGGTCGAGTGACGAGGTCGACACCTGAGCTGCACCGTGCTCTCCAAACTTAAATTCCATGCTAATCTGTCTCGAATTTAAATCTTCAGCGGGAAATTTGCAACCGGGTTAGCCATAAATCTCTTCTGTAAACGTAGCAATACATAGCACCAATCTCTCTATTCAGTTTTTTCAAGAACGTAACAAAAAAGGATGTTAAGAAATAACTTTTTTGTACAATGTTGATAATTTGTGTTCGTATTTAAAGTATATAAGAGGGCTGTTCCTAAAGCACCCGAGTTAAAAGCGGGAAACGTGAATGGCGTGACCTCTAAAGAATGTCCTTTGATCTTTTTCTTCTTTTTTCAAAAGAAGTCCATGAGAATGACACCCTTCACATCCCTCAAAAATAGCCACCATAATTTTTTCGATCGATGAGACCGTCTTCGTCTCCTTTAGAGCAGATTACCAGGAAGCAACCAATTGTTTTGACTATTGCTGGTTTTCTTGTGTATGATGTTGAATCCTGGTCTCCTGATAGTAGCATTGAATATTAACCTATAAATCAGTGTGAAATTTGTTTTGGCGCCTTTTGACAGAAGGAAGCTCACAATGGCAACACCAACTTGCCCTATTAATGTCATCTGTCATCAAAAACTTGTACTTTTAGAACATCCTCGTATACTACTGCTTTTTTTAGACAAATCAAACTAAAAATAACACTAAAATAATTAATGTTCTTTGTGAGCACTATCAGAAACACGAATGATATCCAGATACGGCGAATTGGTCACAGAACTGATGACGAACTAAATCAGAGAGGCCAAGGCACCCTGATTTAACTGATTGTGCTTCTTTTTGGGGCTACTAAAAAAGATAGTGTTTCTTCCGCGGCGAATGTTAACGAACTGGAAACTTGAATAACTACAGCCATTCAAACGTAACACCGAACATGTAGAAAAACATGTAGGATATTACCCATTGCATTAACAAAGAAAAATAAATATTCACATTTACCTACAAAAAAAATATTAGTACCATAACAAATTCCAAAACATAGTAAATGAACCGAAAAAATAAATTGACAACCACCAAATTTATCAAAAAAGAAATATTGAAATACCTCAAAAAGCCGAAATTAGAAGGAAAGCAAGATAACAGAGTATAAAATATGTTGTAACAAGCTTTAGACTGGAAGGTTGGTTTATTCTAAAATTATATAAGCCAAACTACCCCCATAAACAAAACGTGTTATTAAAAAATGTTATGAAACCAAAGATACATTTATGCAGAGATAAAAAAAAAAAAAATTATTATAAAAGCATTTATGAAAAAGCCAACAAAGCAAAAGCAAAAAAATGCAAAATATCAAAAAACAATGTAACTAATGGAACCAAAAATGTTATGAACAACACAAAATGTACACTAATATAAGATAAAACATTCATGATCAAATCCCCACGTGAAGAAATTCATCAAATATGGCGGTCTAATTAACCGATTAAGCTAAACTAACTAAAAGTGGTAAATATACATACATACATAC
>BMAW01109658.1:98921-126591 GCA_019974015.1 Nephila pilipes | reverse complement strand
CCCTCCTTGTCCACAAATTTTTGACTTTCCTTCCATTTCTTCACGTCTAGATAACAGTTAAATCTTGTTTGGCGGGGCATAGCCATATCTGGCTCTTGCGCCAATAAACTTTACATTCACTCACTCACACTCAAGAAGCAGAAAATCTCTTTATTCTGAGTGACAAGGATAAGGTGGAATCAGGACTCGAACAGAAACACACCTGTGGGAACTTTTTTCGCATCCATGTCCACTGGACTATCAAAGTCTCTTACTTGATACAGGGATGAGCTTCGTTGCAACACCTATTGCTTCTCAAACCTTTTTGACATCCCTAACACACTGAAACAGAAAAGAGAAACGAACGAAAAGTGTCCCTAACGAAACGTCCGCATCTCTCATCACTCACTTAGTTTAAACAACGCATTCACGAACAGTTTCAAACCAGTAGCACCTGTCAATATTCCGCGTCCTCGGGGGGCAAATCTGACACCTTGCAAGAAACCATTGACCCGCATCCTTCCGCGTCCCAAACATTCACCGACTGAATAGAGGGAGCGGAGCCCTAACCTTGGCAGATCCTCCCACTGGAGCTCCCGCGGCTCGTTTTTGTTCTTGCGCCCAAAAGAAACCGAAGAAAGAAAAGTTCCCTTTCGAAAGTCAACATGCCGACAGAGACGTCTTTATCTGCAGCACGCCCTTAGCTCTCTATCAGGCAAGGTCAATAAGGAAATTACTATTGTTCTCGGTGACTCGTTGTGGATTGCAAGAAGATTGCCCAATGATCCGTGTCGTTCGTTTCGAATACTCGAAATGATCAGCTGTTAGGTAGAAATGGCGATTGGGGAAGAGTGGTTTGTAATAGGCAACGTGTTCTTGCAGTTCACTAGAGAGATATAGGCTGTGAAATGATTTGATGTAACTATTTTTTGTAACATTACGTTAATGTATAATAAGGCATAGATTACCAATTTTGTTGGTAACAGTCTTACCACTGCTCTCTGATGCACTTAATGTAGTACTACTTACCACCCGACCAGACATTTTGGGCCCTTAAATAGAGGTATCCCTTATTAAGAAGTAAATCCATATACTATTTTTTAAAAGGGACCGGGAAAAATAAAACTGTCCCTTACAAGAAGTAGACACTACTGTACTTAATTTTTTAGTTCGATGAAATGATAAGCCCAGGGGCCGCGGTAGCCTAGTGGTCAAGGTCGTGGACTAGCGGCTGGCAGTTTTCGTTCAGTCGCGGGTTCGATCCTTGGCCACCAAAGACCCGCCGTGTAGTCGGGGCTGATGCACGTTAAATCTGTTCGGGGCCCAAAGTCCTCCCGTTGGCAGGGTGTGGATGTTAGGAGAGGGGGGTGCCAGCTCAGGTGTCGTCCTCGTCACTTGACCGTGGTTCAAAATTACGAGGTCCGTCGCCAATAGCCCTCGTGTTGCTTCTAGTGCGACGTTAATAAAAACTAAACTAAACTAAACTGAAATGATAAGCCCATATTACGCAAAACGAAATATTTTATAAATATCTTCTTTTTAAAAAAAATTTTTATTACTATATACACCCAACTCTTTTTTTACACGATTTTGAAATAACACGGACACACAAATATTTTTTACACGAATTTTTTGTTCTAGCACAAATCCCCCCCAATTTTTTTCTGAATTCTAATTTTGATAGTGTAATCAGAAGACGGTCGGTTTATGCCCACACATGTGTCAGTGATACTTTCAGTTTTAGTTTAGTTTTTATTAACGTCGCACTAGAAGCAACACGAGGGCTATTGGCGACGGACCTCGTATTTTTGAACCTCGGTCAAGTGACGATGACGACATCTGAGCTGGTACCCCCTATCCTAACTTCGTCAACACGCCTCGGGAGGACTTTGGGCCCTGACAGATTTAACGCGCATCAGCCCCGGCTACACGGCGGATCAAGCGGGCTAGGCTCGAACCCACTACTGAACGAAAACTGCCGGCCACAAATCCGTAACCATGACCACTAGGCTTCTGTGGGCGTGTCAGTGATATATGTGACGTTTAAATATATTTTAGACTCAGGGTAAGAAAGAAATTTGACTGTTGTGGGAACAAGGAGAAAGTTTACGATTATGGATTGTATTACACGCGCATCTTTAACCATAAAACAGATGCGTCAATCGACCTTAAATGCTAGTTGTAAAAAAGTTTTGCCAGCATGCGTCAAAAGTGGAAGTTTTTTAGTACAAAAATCAGCTGTGTAATACATGTAATTCTGAAATTATAACTGTCAAATTGGTGGCGAAGGTTTTAGCAACATGCAAACGGCTGACATTGAAAAAATGATGCTAGAAACCTTTTGGATGATTTTGATCCGATTTGATCGAATTTTTTGGAAGTTTATGATGATACAGAAATCGATAATGACGAAATATAAGATGATGCTCAGTTATTAACAGTTAGAAGTATGGAACAACATTTTCTTACTCATGATCCTGACATAGAGCGTGCATTAAAATTTCAACGCAATCTTGAGTTTCGTGTAGCAGGATTTAAAGAATTATGTAAGCAACTTGAGAAACTAAAACAAACAGACTTTGTAAAAACAACAACAAAACAAAAAACACCACAGTATTCTTCATTTGAATCAAATAGCGACAGTCGTACTAGATATTTTGACACATCTACTGATTATAGTATTTTTGATCCGGTTCGTAAAAGTAGCAATGTGAATAGTTGTGTGTTAGTAGTTTTATTTTTAATTTCAGTTTGAATTTATTGTACATTGTATTTAATCTATAGACTAAATTTTCGCTCTACACTAATTTTAATTTTTTTTTGTAATAAAAATGAATTGTTTTCGGTTTATAAATATGTAAAATGGTTTTCGTTATTTCTTTTTTTGCACGATTTTTTTTGAAAAATATTTAGAGTTTTTTCATCTTACACGACTTTTTAAATTTGTGGAACATATCCCAAAATTTACCGTATGTCGCATGTATTTTTAGACGGTTTTTTGCACGGTTTTCGGAGGAACGTATCTACCATGTAAAAAAAAAAAGAACTGGGTGTAAATATCAAAAGTTACCAACAGTAGCCGGGTGGTTATAGTTACGAGCACGTTGAAACGTTGTTTCCGTCAAGTCATGGATTCAAGTCTTGATTCCGCTAGAGACCTGCTGCTTGGGTGGGGTGGGGTGATGCATGTTAAATATGTCAAAGTCTTCATGTGAATTTGGCACGATATATCCAGCGAGGATTCAGTACTATTAAATTGTATACAACCAAGCTCCTGTTAGAGTGAAAGTAGTGTGAAAGTGGAGAAGGTGATGCCTCAATAATCGGGACCATGGTTGTCTTGGTGTCATGGTCTCGGATTCGCGACCGACAGTTTTCGTCGTGTCGTGTGGCCGCGGTAGCCTAGTAGTCATGGTCGGATTCGTGGCCAGGGTTTTTCGTTCAGTCGCGGGTTCGATCCTTGGCCGCCAAAGACCCGCCGTGTAGCTGGGGCTGATGCCCGTTAAATCTGTTCGGGATGTTAGGAGATGTTAGGAGAGGGGGTGCCAGCTCAGGTGTCGTCATCGTCACTTGGCAGAGGTTAAAAATTATAAAATCCGTCGCCAGTACCCCTTGTGATGCTTCTAGTGCGACGTTAATTGAGAATTAAACTAAACTTCGTCGTGTCGTGGATTCGAGACTTTATGTCAGTAAAAACCCACCGAGTAGCCAGGGCTGATGCACGTTGAATCTGTCGAGGCTCAAAGTTCTCTTGTTGACGTGATAAAACTAGAAAATATGCTTCGAACACGCTTGCATTTTAAAAGAATATACTAAAATCTAAATTGCACATGTGGCAAAAAAACGCTTTCTTTTTTTTAACTGTCAAAAAATATTTACAAATTTAAAAATTTAAGAGTAATGAAAGGAAAATAAATAATTAAAAAAGAGCTATTTCAAAAAGCTGTTTGAAGATAATATTTATACAAATTAATTTAAATAAATAAAATAAAGAAGAAACATAAAAAAAACTTGCATACAAATAACAATGTGCTCTTCGAGAAGAAATAAACTTAATATCGATGAAGCATTAATTTAACAGCTAAGTATTCAGTACGGCCATTAAGAAAATGTATACTTGTCTAATCAACCGAATCAAATAACAATTATTTTTGAAGACTTCAGACTATTTGAATGAGACCTACGATTTATGTCTAATAAGTTACTGGAAAAAAAACAAATATCTTTTAAGTAAGGTGTTTATTCTGCTATTTGTGGAACCGGATAAGATATGAAATAAATTAAAGTTTCTTGACCTTTTGTTTTTTCTGTTATTTACCTAATCAAAACGATACACAACATGAAATTTCTGGTTCCATATCGACTAAGAATTATCTCTAACAACAGTTATATATAAAAAGAAGTTTTCCATTTTTTAGAGAATTCTGATATTTTTAAAATTTACTGAGAGGACTTTTGATAAGGCCTAAAGTGTTTATTTTTACTTTGTATGAAGAAAAAGATCGTATTACCGAATAGGTAAAACACATTGAAGTCGATGGACCTATTTCTCGTTAAGAACCAGCCAATTCCTTTGATAATTCTCTTGCCTAAAAGAACACAAAGATTTTTTTTTCTTCATAAAATGAATAAAAATGACTTATAAAGATGATTTTCTAAATATTTATTTTTTTTCTTTCTGTTTTCAAATTTTTTAAAAAATTTGTACGTGTTTCAGGTCTTTGAAAAAATACTTTCAGAAGAAAAGTATGTAACCAAACAGAAATTTTACTACCTTTTAGTTATTTCGTTTTCATTTTATAGAATCTTTATAGATACAGTTCTCTCTCTTTCACTCTCTCTCTCTCTCTGCATATATAACAATAAAAACCCCATAATAACATTGTGTTACATTAATTTCATGAATTCAAATTAGCAGATAAGCGGGAACATTGATGAAAAATAAAATATGGGAAATTGATCCATGCAAAGTAGTACAAAGAACAGATTTAGCAACCCAAGACGCTAAGTTTCGGAAAAATAATTATTAATGCGTTTTCTTTAACTCACATTATAACTCTGTCTGAGTCAAAACTTTAAAAGCTTTTTCTCCCATTTTAAAGCGCTCAATTGAGCTGAAATTTTCAAAACACTATTGTTTTAGATTACAATGCACTTATTTAATTATAATTAATAAAAATTAATTGATTAAAGCTAATTATTTAAATAATTAAATTTTACGCCAAGTTTCTCGCCAAGTCGCCAAATCCTTCGTTTTATAATTTATTGTTTGCTTTAATTTTAATTACATGTGGCTTAAATATATTCAATTTAACTACATAATTTATCGTTTTCTTTAATTTCAATTACATGTTGCTTAATTGAGCTAAAAAATTTTACACGTATTTATATTAGATAATAAATTTAATAAACGTCAAATAATAAAATAAATTATTAAAACTAATTAGTAAATTCTTTGAATTTAACTCAAAGTTCCCTATTGCTAATAAAATATAAGGTATAAAAAATTATGTTACGCATAGTGTGAAGTTTGAAGGAAAACCCATGTTCAAAAAATTCATTTTCTAATGGTGATATTAAATTAGTAATTTAAGTATTAAAATTTAAGTGAACGGTAAAATAATTATTCAATTAAATATTAAAATAAAGCAAACGATAAAATGCTGAAGTGGACAATAATATTTATTTCAGATATTAAAATTAATGCAAACGATAAATTATTATATTGAATATATTTTAAACTTCTTGCCGCAAAATGAGAACAATTCACATGCATTTCACACTTTATTTTGAAAAGTGTTCGAGTGAAAAATCTATGCATCACTTAAAACAATAGCCGCTTTTTGACGTCTAATATGTTCTACGTATGTTTTCTTTATGTCGTGCTTCATTTTCGAGATTTCTTACTTATTAATCGAAATAAAAAGAAATATATCACACAAGATATCTCTGATTTTCCTTCATTACATTCAACTATTTCAAAGACCAGACACAAAAGTTATATTTAGGCTCCCGCCATTTTGATTTTGTGGACGTAATGTTAATCCCATGGAATTTTGACGACCGTTCTCAAATCTTTACTATTTGATCTATATGAATAAAATAAAGTGCATCTGAAAGAGCAAAAAATAACGAAGGCTTTTGTGGAATTACTTTTTTCCTCCGATTCTTAAAAATATTTTTAAAGAACGGAAAACCCCTTAAAGAGTTATTTAAATAAGGGTAAAAATATTTTCAAAAAACAGAGGAAAAAAATAATTCCGCAAAAGCCTTCATTATTATTATTTACTCTTTCGAATAAAATTTATTGCATTCAAATAGATCAAATAGTAAAGATTTGAGAACGGTAGTCGAAATTCCATAGAGTAACATTACGCCACGAAATCAAAATTGCTGGTAGACGGGAATGTTAAATCACGAAATTATTTAAATGTTTGCAATTTTAAGAAAAAGTCAGCGAAACTATGAAGAATTTTAGCTCTGGGTTAAATTTATTTTTTTACCACAAACAGATGGTTATTACTTATTTCTGTTCTTTATTCTTTTAATTGCTTAATTTAGTTTTAGTTTTTATTAACGTCGCACTAGAAGCAACACGAGGGCTATTGGCGACGGACCTCGTAATTTTGAACCACGGTCAAGTGACGAGGACGACACCTGAGCTGGCAACCCCCTCTCCTAACATCCACACCACGCCAACGGGAGGACTTTAGGCTCCGAACAGATTTAACGTGCATCAGCCCCGGCTACACGGCGGGTCTTTAGCGGCCAAGGATCGAACCCGCGACTGAACGAAAACCGCCAGCCGCTAGTCCACGACCTTGACCACTAGGCTGCCGCGGCCCTTTTAATTGCTTAAACAACTGTTTTATTACAATGCTCCAAAGCGCAAATAGCCTGTTTCTTAATCGGTTTGGGTTTTTCTTATTTACATTATATATATTAGTAAAATTCCACAAATCCGTTTAAAAAATATAACTGCATCAGCATTGCAAAAGAATCAATATGTTTTTTATTTGAATGGAATTCATTTAATCTCACTGCTTTTTAAGTACGAATTCAAAATCAAGATTCAAAATTAGCATGAAAAATACAGACATAAATAAAAGTCCCTATACTCTTTTTATTACAGAAAATACGAGAAGCTTTAAGGGTATTGAGACGCCATCGACAAAAAAAGGACAACGAGCTTCCTTTACGCTTCTAGCGCGACGTTAATAAAAAACTAAACTAAACTAAACTAATTTATTTACGCAAAACAAATCATATTTATATTCATAAATAATTATATATGAGTAATTAGTAACCATTAGCTGTATTTATATTTTGTAAATCTTGTATTTAAATTTAGGTACATTTTGCATAAAATCTGTAGCCTTTACAAAATTAAAAATGTACAGAGTAACAAAAAAAAAAAAAAAAAAAAAAAAAAAAAACCATTACATTCCATACACTGAACATATATAATTCTAATTTCACGCATTAAATTTAATAAAATTTTCAAAAAATTTTGTTTTATGATTAAAACTTCTCATAATGTTTGTATAAATAGTGCGCTATATTTAGAATTTATGAGTGTGTTAGAAAAAAAAATTACATTAACTGTATAAAAAATAGCCTTATTTCATAATGTGAAAAATAACTGCACTATGAATAAAATAAATTTTGAGGAAGACGTACGAGAATCCTAAAAACTCACATTTTGAGAAAGTTTCAAATACACATATATTTTTCTCCGTGGTTTGGCGCGTGGTTAACAATTTTAAAATTTAATTTTCTCTGGCATTTTTACTATCAAATTCTCATAAATAATACATTTACAGAATCATGGAAGGACCCTCAATTATTTAACAGCAAAATAAAAAAAAATACAAAACTTGAATCATTTTGGAGTATCAATTTCTCTAATAAATACCTCAAAATTATCTCCCTTATTATCCTAATAATAATATAATAAAAAAATGCTATTGTGAAACGAAACACACACGTAAACCGAATTCCAACCTCTTATTTTAAGCTTATAACTGATCAATTCTAAAATTGTAAGATGTAGAATAAAATTCCATTGACCTAAATACTACTTCCAAAATTTCATAACAAACAATAATCTGTACAGTTACATTATCTGATCAGCAGAGATAATTTTATAGATATATCAGCAACCTGAATTAGATTTTAAGCAAAAAAATAAGCAAGCTTTACGAACTATCTCAAATCAAAATATCACTATAAAAATACCTACAAACAGATAAATAATGTAAAATAAAACTTTGTTTTGTAACAATAAGGTAAATAAAAATATATTAAAATAAATCCTTTGTTTCATTTTATTCTTCATCTGTATTAAATTTCCGCATCTCCCAATAAAACAGAATTATTTCTAAAAATATAATCAATTTATTAAAATATTCATTGCCAAATATATATCGCAAGCTATATATGTAGCTGTTTCAATACAAATAAGGTATAATAATTTATAACAGTAATCTGAATTTATTGTAATATTTAGATAGGAATGAATTTTAGGGGAATTCTCCCCGAACTTAGGGAATTTCATCCGGATTAATTGATATCTCTGCCTCCGAATAAGACGGAATCATTTCTAAGCGTCTATTTATTTTATTAAAATATTCATTGTCAGATATTTAGCGCAAGATATCCATGTAGTTACTTGAATACAAATAGAGTTCGATAATTTATAATAGTAGTTTGAATTTATTAAAATATTTACATTGGAATTAAATTTCGGGAAATTCTCCCTGAATTTAGGGAATTTCATCCGGATTAATGAAAATTTGTCTCCTAATGGAATCATTCTTAAACGTCTATTTATTTTATTAAAATATACTCTGTCATATATATCATAAGATTTCCATTTAGTTATTTCAATACAAATAGGGTATGATCATTTATTATAGTAATCTATATTTATTGAAGTATTTAAATTGGTACGCGAAGTTTCGGGAAATTTTGTCTGAATCTAGGGAATTTTATCCGGATTAAAGGAAATTCATCGCTTGAAAACATTCCAATCGAAATATATTTTAAAAGAAAATAGGGTTTAAAGGGTTTATTAAAAAACACGCAAAACAGGATACTTGTATTAAAAAAAAATACAGTTATCATTTTCCTTCCTTTAAATCTTTCTGCTGTTTATTTTTATTCGTAGAGGAAAACTTCGTATGATCTTAAATCATATTAAAAAGAATCTTTCAAAATGATATAGTAGATAGTCAATAAATCATAGTATTCATTCGAGCGTATCGTTTTATATTTGTATTTGTTTTGTTTTCTGTACGAATGACCAATATAATATAATCTGACGCTATCCTTTCGTAGAGGAAAATATATTCTATAAATAATTTTGTATTTGTTTAGGATTGAACATCGATGCATGTGTTTAAAACATAATTTTACATAAGACGATTTAGTAACTTTTAAATATCACTTTCATAATTTCCATATCCTTTTGGGAAAGTTTATTTTTTGAAACAATTTGTTTATTTTTGTCTTTAATAATAGAGAGTATTTCTTTTTTTTTTGGTAAAGGCAAATATATATAATTATACTTCTTAACAGGATGAATTCCTTGAATGAAAGCATAGTTTCACTTTTAAGAGCAATGTAAAATTTTTTAATTCTTTCTCTAAAGGTATTTTTATAGTATAATATTATGGAAGATTACAGTTTTTACAACACGAATTCAATACACAAAAATACTTTCGTTTTTCTTTTACCGTATCAGGCACAAATCGTTACGAAAATTGTTACAGCGTCTAAAATAAAGAAGTTAAAAGTAATTCTTCTCACACCTTTTTAATGCGTCGTTAGGTTTGTGATAAAACTAACAGGTATTTAAACAAAACTTTATATTTTTAGTGAGAATTTCATTATTTTCTCTTCTCGTTTGCCACAAATATTGAGAAATTGCTGTTCGTGAGGAAACATGTCATTTAATTTAAATGACTAAAAAATGACTTAAATAAGTAAAAATATTGAAGGTCACTGGTACTTCCTGAATTCACAGCTTTAACGCAATAAAATATATACTTCCGTTTCTTATTGCCCAAGGGACATAAAAAAGCCATTAGAGATGATATGTGAAAATCTTTTCTTAACAGTAACTGAAAACTTTATTATTTTTTTTATAATTTTATGTCCTGATAGCAAAACGAAAAAAAAAAGGAAATAATCTTCTCAAACTCTAAAACATAAAAATGAGTTTTGTCGAGAATTATTTTAATCATTTGTTTATTTTTTGACTATAACAAGGTTATCGCTATATATATATTAAAAAAAAAAAAAAAAGAATATACTTGGCAGTTTCAAATCTAGACTTTTAAAATTCAGAAACCTTTCAATTCTACTTATCTTCCAGATATATGTTTCATTTTCCAAAAAAGATTAATTTTAGAAATTCAAAAATTTAAAATTCGAGCTCTGTAAATTCATTTCAAACTAATACCTTCAGAAATATTAGACAATTCATTCGATATAACAAGATAGAATCGATTTTGGAATGTAGTTATGAATAGATAATAGAAAAAAAATTCCAGTCTTTGACTAAAAGGTTTTGCATAGAATATGCTCTGTCTCCTTTTAGATAAAGTATAATGCTAGGATTTCACTATTGAATAAAAATAATAAATAAGAAAGGATAAATAAAAAAAATAAATAAATAAAATTAAAAATAAAAAAGTTCCATGCAAAGAACATATTTAAGGTGCGCTTTTTCTTTTATAATTGTTATTAAATTACTCAATTAAATATGAGAATTAAAGTAAACTATTAAATATAGAGAAATGGATAATAGTAAACTTTTCCGATATTAAAATTATTAAGTTGAATATATTTAAGCTAAATATAATTAAAATAAAAGCAAACAGAGTAAATTACTAAATTGAATATTACATAAGCTGCGTGTAATTAAAGTTAAAGCAAACGATAAATTATCAAATTGACTATATTTAAGCTTAACGTAATTAAAATTGAAACAAACGATTAAAAAAATGAAAAAATGATCTGGTACGCCAAAAGTGATCCAACTAAAACAATAGCTCCTTGGGCAGCTAATAAGAAAAGAATAAATAAAAAAAAATGTTTAATACAAAGTTTTACAAAGAATAGAATTACACCCCAAAGATGCGAATTTTATTTTGAAATAGTTATGAAATTATTCAATTAAAAATAAGAATTAAGGCAAATGATATAAAATATTGTAGAGGACAATAATATTCTTTCCAGCTACTGAAAATAAAGTAAATGATAAATAGTCTATTGAATATATTTTAAGTTAAATATAATTAATGCGTAGCATGAAAATAAAATAAATATTTATGTATTAATATACCTCTCTGTGTGTGTATTCTTAACAATAATACTTCAATGAGGAGACAATAATTCAAACAGCATTTTTAAATTCTAGTCTTTTTTTAGATGTCAATTTCACATTTCTAAAGCCAAATTAAATTAAGAAACTTATTAAATTCTATTTCGACACACTAACTTCAGGATGCATTCAAATAATTTTTAAAAAATTGTGATAAAAGATTGCCTTTTGGTGTAAAAATCAACTGAACGGAAGACAAGAAAGCAATTTTTAAAACGTTTTTATGTATTTCACTTGGTGTGTGTGTGTTATTAAATTTTCGATCGTTAATTTAACCAACTTCCCATCAAGCTAGAGCTCTGAAACTTTGGGAATCGTTCTTACTCGCCTAACAATGCAATATTTAGACATTTGCGACGTTTTAACTAATATTTTCTTTAATAATGCAGTTTAGCCCAACCACTTGGCACGATTTCAAAAATTGGCACCAAACTTGGTGAACGGATCAAAATCCGTAAAATGGACCAGGGTAGCCACTTTTGGCAAAATACCGCCAAATAATTCTTTCGCCAAGGGTGGTTGGGTTAAACTGCATGCAATATTTAGATATTTGCGACCAGTTTTAACTAATATTTCAATAATTTTCTTTAATAAAATTTGCCACCATATAAAAACTTTGTTTTTTACAACGTTGGTTTTTATCTCGAATTATTAAATGAATGTTCTTAAGTAATGGATATCGAGAGGTAAATATTTAGAACTAACCGGAGCAAAAACTGAGCACAGAAAACTAATAAAATAAGAAAACAAATTAAAACCCCAAAAATGATTCTAAGCTAAGTTTTATAAAAAAAAAAAGAATCCAGCCATCAAAGGAATGCAAACTTTTTAAAAAAATAATACCAAATCATTCAATTAAATATTAAAATTAAAGCAAACGAAACAAAATTGAAGTGGACAATAATACTCTTTTGAAATAATAAAATTAAAGCAAACGATGAATTATTAAATGGAATATATTTTAAGCTAAATGTATTTATTACTGCAGAAAAATTAAAATAAAATAAAACTTCACGTATTACTTTATTATTAACATTAATACTTCATTTAGGTGGTTACAATTCAAACTGAAACTCTTATGAATGGGCTGGAAGAAATTAAATTAAATTATACAAGCCACGTGCATTTAATGTTTTATTTTGAAAAGCGGTCAGGGACGATATTTTGTAGTTGTACGCAAAAGGAGCTTCCTGCCTTACGTCATCTTAGAAAAAAAGTTTATGAATAGAATACTAATTGTACAGATTTTTAACTATCTCAAATCTAAATAATTTTACTGACAGAAATGCAATAAAACGCATTCGTCAGATTAATAAATAAAAAAATTTATAAATCGTTTACTTTTTATCTTCTGTTTATTAGAAGTACTTTTATATGTATCAATGGGTTTTTAGATCATTATTGAAAATTCTTTTTGATATTTGAAGACATTTTTCACTCGAACAGAAGTTTTCCTTGCTTTTTAATATTTCGATTACATTTTATTTTATTCAAATAATACAAGTTTAGATTTCACACGGTAATTAGTTATAACAATGGATATACGTTACATTTTCACGCACGAATTCCTTGAAGAGTTCGAAAAAAGACTGTATACCGCATATAATTAGCCAAACAAAGGTCTATTGTTTTAGCTGGATCACTTTTAAATTTTTTATCGTTTGCTTCAATTTTAATTACATTCAGCTTAAATATATTCAATTTAATAATTTATCGTTTCTTTCAATTTAATATAGGGGGAAAAAGTTTACTATTGTCCTTTTCTCGATATTTCACAGTTTACTTCCTTATATTTAATTGCGTAATTTAATAATAATAATAAAAAAAAAGCGCACCTTGGGTGGCTAAATTTGTTCTTTTCAAAACTTTGCATAGAACTTTTTAAATTATTTGACTCTATCTTAGTTTCATTTAAAAACTCGAGTTTTCGTACAACTTAGAACGAAATATAAATCGATTGGTTGCAAAAAAAAATTTAATTTTTGAAAAAGAGGATGGCTTTATTAAAATCCATCATAGATTTTAAAATAAACAAAACCTTATATCTAAAATTCGAATTGTTATAAACAAGAACAAGGTTACAACAAATCAGTTCACATTTAGACAGGTAAAGACACATTTCATGGTTATAAATTCATATTAAAATAGAACGTGACAGCATCTACCTCAAGATGTAGTTAAAGTCAAATAAACAAAGAAATAGTTAAAACTTTCTTCTCCGGATGCGAAATACAACCACAAACGAGTATGATGTCATCGAAGGATAGCGGATATGGTGGGTGTATGCTACAATGTAACGAATTTTTAACAACAATAAGCCAGTTTGAAACTGCAATACCAATTTCGACTGTTTCTGTTCCAATGAACAGGCAACCGGAAACACGGATTGTAAATCATGGATATCTCGTATTTAGAATACAATTGACTCTTTTTTTTAATAAAAATCAGTCGGATGCCGACCTGTTCTGTAAACCTTATCATCGATATCAGAAAAGAAAGGGAAGTTCTAAAGAAATCATGAATATTTAACCCTTCCGTTACATTGTATATTTTACAGTTCAACCTCTTTAACTGGATAACCCTAAGACTTAATGTGAATAAAAACCGTTTATCCAATTGCTTAAAATTGAACTACTTTTCTATTTACTTACCGTGTATTTAGCTTATGGTGACAGTACACCTTAAAAACACAATTTTTAGTCTAAATATCGATTTTTATTTTTAGTCTCATATTGAAATTTAATCTTTTGTCTTTAAAAATCTGTGAACTTTCTTTCTACCTTATTTAGGTACTGAAAATTTTACAGTTGATATAATATTACTTGATCATGAATGTAGACAGTGGGGTGATGAGATTGTTCATCCCGAATCTACGATGGTTTGCTCTTACGCTAAGGGCTGGTTGTCTAGGGGGGTTAATTCCATTACCGGACTCTATTATGATTTCGTAGGAATTCAATGATGAGACTCAACTTGTTTTACTTCGTTTAATATTTGGAGAGATGAAGATATTTAAACTTTGAACTATATACAGGTTGTCTCTATTAGGAGTAAACTGTTCTTCCGTGACAGATAGATGGCAATCTAATTAATCTTATCCCATATCGGCGATGGGCACTGGAACGCGCTCGGGGGTTTGAAGTTTACTTCCGACGTGGGTATTGCGATGGAGAAGCGGAAAAGGAGGAAGGAAAGAGAGCGAGAACGAAGTGTCACTCAGTTTTTGTTCTGGAATAGGTGGCGCTGCATGAGCTTATCACATGACTCTGATTCTTGGTGCCATCTATCGAGTATCGGAGGAACTGGTTTTACAGTGCATTGGAAAATAAAATTGTTTAATAATTAGCTGGAAAATCCTACATGAATTTCTCTGACCGGAAAGGCTCTGAAAACTACTTTTTTCATTACTTCAAAACATAATATCTACAATTAATATGCACCAATGAATCTGAAATTTCTTATATATATATTTTTAAGTACCTATACACAGAATAGGTTATTATTGAGGTTTATACTGAGTAGAAAATTTTATATATTGCAATAAACTGAAAATTACAGTGACTTTTAAAAAAAATTTCAGTGTTCAGATCTCGAAGTACCATAATCTCCTACGTAAGAGTTTGTTTTTTTTTCAAAATAATAGTCCATTTCCTAGATTAGGTTATATTCTGTATTAATTTACAAAATGTCGGCACATATATTTTCTTTCGAGTTACCATGTTGTGTGGAAAGTCATAAGTTTTGCTTGTATTTGTATAAAATGCACTTCCGACACTGAAAATGCAGCGATTCTCTTCTACAACAACGTTAGAAGTTCCTTTGGTCCAAAGTTCGAAACAACGTTGCAGCACTCTAAGGTCATCAACTTTCTCCCCCCTCCTCGGGATCGGAAAACCACTGGCGGCCGAAAAAGTATACACTGTCAAAATATTTCTTGGGTGTTTTTCTAATTTTGAAGTCTCAAAAGGTCATAAAATATGCATTTGTAGGCTAAATTTCGGTTATTTCAAAAAATTTCTTCGAGGGCGTACTATTAACTTAGACATTTGTAACAGGGGCTATTCGCAAAACTTCTATTGACTAACACCTGGGATTTTTTTCTGATTTTATATTTAACCATCTAATTTCTTTCGAATCAAATGAAACGTGATGATGCAAATTAACTAAACTTTAGAAGTGAAGTGAATAGATATAATCATGTCTTTTAAAAGCGACAGATAATAGAATTAAGATAATTTCGATGGTGGTGGTTGGAAAGGTGATAGTGTGATGTTAGCCGAAGTCATCATGCGTATCACGTGATTTGTAGATATTAGGACCCAACACTGTCCAGGTGATTGAATATTTGAAGGAAGTACTCGAATCGTTTACCGGTAAGCGAATTCTTTGATAATAGAACTGATTCATAGAAGTTATTAGTCATCGTGGATAAAGACTTAATACTGTTAGAAAGCGCTCCCCCTAACAGAGGATTAATAAACTCTATTTTGAAATGTAATTGACGATTCCAGTTACTTTGTCTGTGCTTAAACTGAATCTGAAATTTAGATTTTGTGATCAGAGTAACATATAAAATGACAGACGAGAAGAGTAATAGGATTATGTCACTTATCCATAATAACCAAAATAAAGCAGGTATGGCTTAACGTTTTGTCTGCCGTTTGCAGAAACAGGTGGACACAAAAAATTACATACTCGTAGTAGATGAGAGCATAGAATCATTTTAAGAAGTAATAACTATACAGAGTTTGAAAATTTGCAATGCAGTATAAATATTAAAATTGGACAAAATGGAATGGGAGCCAAGAATTAAATTAAGAAGTGTTATCTACAGCGTTTAAAAATTGAAAATAGATACAGATTTCGAATTGCATAAAAAATATTATTAAGGGTGGAAGCTAATCTCCTTTCTCAGCAGCTTAACACATCCAATATCTCTGTCTCATGCTATTTACTACATTTCGAACACATGCGATGTGTATGGTAAAGTTCTGAGTATTATTAAGAAATAACTGAGATACGAGAGTGGTTCATGGCAAACGAAGGTAAATTGTTGTTATCATTCACTGCTGCCATTTGTTGAATGGAATCGAAACAAATTTGACACTGATTCATAAGTTAGTTTTGAATGGGTAGTCATTAGCTGCCAAATTAAAATTTGGTCGCTGTCGCCTCGAGTTGTCGACGTCACTTTGCGTCAAGTTCTCCCCATTAGTGAGACTTGTATTCATAAATATACACCGGAAATCAAGGAAAAATCAAAACGCTGGGTTGATTTTTGCTTGCTGGGTGAATCTTTTCCAAAAAAAGGCGAAAAGGGTCTCATAAGCCGGAAAAGTTATGACGAAGAATGTTTGAGATGCGAAAGGTGTCATGATCACGAATACGAGTCACTGAGACTCAGACAGCTGTCTTGTGAGTCATGATGCTTACTAAAAACAAACTATTTCCTTTACTACGAGCACCAGCTCTTGGAATTTCTAAGGACTTATTGAACGACCGTCGTAGCATAAGACCTCGCTATGAGCAATTAAATACTCGTTGTAATGTAAATCACAATTAACAAGATGCTTACTAGTAAGTAAATTGAATGAAGAAAAAATTAACATCGTATCCATATATGCGAGCATGCATGACTTTTACTTGTTTGAAAAAGGTAAGTGACCAAAAATGAGTTTGACACAAAGCTGAAGAAAATGGCATCCCACTTGAAGATAAGGTTGAAGCAGCAGGACTACATTGCACCCGACCTTGGGACTTGTGCATCGTCCCAAAGATGAAACACACCCCAATAGACATTTTTTAATCTGACGACAAAATTTTTGTGTTGCGAACAAGAAAATTATGGTCGTGGAGACATTTCTTTTATATCAAGCTTCATACAGTGAGTTTGAAAATTAGGAAATTAATATAAATGTTCAGTAAAACGATACAACCATTGAAGCAACGACTATTTACAGCCATTTTACAACGTTTTTCTGAATTTCACTTGGTGTGTGTGTGTGAGTGAGTGTGTGTGTGTGACATCAAATTTTCGATCGTTAATTTAACCAATTCCCATCAAGCTAGAGCTTTGAAATTTTGGGAATCGTTCGTACTCGCCTAACAATGCAATATTTAGATGTTTGGGACAAGTTTTAACTAATATTTCAATAGTTTTAATAAGTCAAAATATTCTTTCCTCTCGGCGCTTTTAGGATTGAGGAAAAAATTTCTTTCCCCCTCTGGGAGCACCGGGCACTCCCCACACCGCATGAGGTATCGTAAACCTTTTGTACTCACAAAGGGGAGATACTATCTCCCCTTTACTATCTCCGAGATAGTAAGGGTTGCTGGCTTTTAGTCAGTAATCATTCGCAAGAAAGAAAGTTTCCAATATTTGGCGCCGTGTCTTATCACAATAATTTTTTTCTGAATTCTGGTTCCCATTCTTTTTTTAATAGAATGACTTACAAACTTTCAAATGCATGCTTTGATTTTATGAGTATTATGAATTTTTTAATACTCTCACAAATGTCTCTTTTTAAGTGAATTTTAAAGTTAAAAATAACTAACAGTTTTAACTAATATTTCAATAATTTTCTCTAATAAACTTTGCCATCATATAAAAACGTTGTTTTTAAAAACGTTGGTTTTTATATCGAATTTTTTATTGGTAAAATTTCCAAGAATTTGCAAAGAATTTATCCACTTACGAGGAAACCAGTTACGAGAAGTTGATTATTTATCAGCTGATGCGCAAATTATTTGTAATTGATTGTTCCGTTGAAATTGATTTGTAATTGATTGAATTCCTTTATTGAGGGCTCAAACAGCGATTTTGGGTATTGACCAATCAAAAACCATTATTAAGTGGAGAGGGAAAGATGATAGTTTGGTACCATAGTCTTGAGGCGAAGGTGGAGGTTTCAGACTTGAATTTAGACAAGGTTGTTGCGCAGGATAATGAGGACAACTCCGATAGGCATCAGTCCTCACAGGATCTGAAGCGTGTTATCATGGGAGTGACATCTAATGTGATTTACGAGAATACATTATTAATAATTTATTTTTAACTGATATGTAAATTCTTTGGATAAATGCTTGAGGTAAAACTTTATAATGAGAATACTTAATTTGTTTTTCAAAACTGATCACATACGCTTTGGGTATTGTTCACCCATAACATTTGAGGTATGCGTGTCACAAGCTTATAACTAGATTCTACACCAGTAGGAGATATGACACCTCTTTCTCCCTACTTCCACATCACGTTAGGATTTTGATTATCAATATATTTAACCTCCATCAGTTCATAACATGACGGGTTTTTACAGGAAACAGGACTCAAACTCTCGACTGAAGTACGCACACATTTCATCCCGACAGATATGAACCTCGACCAAGTGACGATGGCAACACCTGAATTGGCATTCCCCTCTCCTAACTTCTGCACCACGCCCGTGGGAGGTCTTTGAGCCTCGACAGATTTAAAATGCATCAGACCCAGCTACACGCAGGGGCTTCAGTGGCATCAAGACTCGAACCTATGGCTCGATGGAAACCACCGGCCGCATTTCCGTTGCCGTAACCACTAGGCTACAGCGGCCCTTAACTAGAGCTATTAGATTTTGTACATGTATTTGAAAAAATCATACAATTAAAATAAGGCAATAAAATATTTTTCGATATTTAGGTCATTTTTTTTTTTTTTTTTTTTTTTTTTGGCTTGTGTCTCCTTAAATGTTGAGTTAAAAATGTGGCATTTTATTGACTCTCTTGACTCAAAACCAGTTAAGTGAGCATGTACTGCAAAATGGGAGGGGGGGGGGAAATCTCTAAATAGTTTTGTGCATTTTCCCTTGTTAAGTGAGCTTGTTCTGCAAAATGAGATAAAAATTTCTCTAAATCGCTAGTGTATTTTCCCTGTAAATGAAATGAAGCCTAAAGCAATCGAGGTTCTATCACAGTATGCGATGCCATTAATTTATCTGATCTCTGAATCAGGTTACTTCAAAAAACATAAATTATCTACCATGTAATTAAATACTGGAAATCGTACCTAGTAAATTTCTTCATCATATATACGAGTTTCTTTTTTCCGCGAAATTTTTCATCATTAATCTTCATTGAGTCAAATCAAACGCATGTCGAAAAGCGGCACATTTGAAAAGAGCTCTAAAAATAACTTTTAAGGAAGTGTTCTTGTTAATGCTGGAAATAGAAAATGCCAAGGGTTTCAATAAAAGAATTAATACAAAATTATCTTCGAATCTTACAGCCCTTGTTTGATATACTCTTCGACCAAAGAAATCGCGAAATTGAAATGTAAAAAAATCTCTAGTTTTTTTTCTTTTTTCTTCATTTTTGGGGAATTTATTTCAAATTATATTTCAGCCTTAAACGCTCGATAGATCGAAGGAAAGTGCTTAAATCATTTTAGTACGCGCACAACAATAAAAGAAAAAAGGATTAGAAAACAACTGGAAATGGCTTTTCTAATTTCATTTTAACATGCGCTAAAGTTTTTTTAAGGTGTCGTTATACTGAATAGTCATTTCATCTTCCTAATCTGTATCACCGGTTATCAAAATGAATATTATTATTTAGAGTAAAGTAAACATACTTCCGAACCGCAGGAACCACAAAAGCAATAACTGCCAAAAAAAAAAAAATATTTCTTCAAATTTCTAATGTAAGCAAAACATCCCAAACACAAAAATATTGCAAATGTTTACGACAAAAGGAATAGGAACAGACGATTCTGCTGTAAAAATCAATTACGAAATTAAAAATTAAAATAAGACGAAATGATAAATTATTAAAGTAGACAATAATATTTTGTTCGGATATTAAATTAAAAGCAGACGATAAAATATGAAATTAAATATATCTTAGCAAAGTAAATTAATGAAATGAACTAAATGTAATTATTATAATCATAATGTATTATAATATCAATCTTTTGAACTTAACACCATGCATCCTTTATTTTTGCTCACGCATTTTCGTTGAAGCCGTTTTCTCAAAACAACATAGTTGCTATACACTTATTGAAAAATACACTTAAATCTGCATTAAAGGAATGAAAGATAAATAAATGAAATCACATAAAAATTAAAGTGGTTAAGGGAGAAGGGAATAATTTTTTCGAAATACCAGGTAAATAGGGATTTTTCTCTTATATTGGCAAAGGTTATTTGGACAAAATTTGACTAAGCTCAATTAAAACTGTTTGATAGAAAACAAATATTTTTTTAAATTTTTTTAATTCACTCTTCATCGCACAGTTTGGGGTACTTAATGTTTTTTTGTTTGGCTATCAATAGCGTTAAGAAATAAAGCTACCAGGTGTGTCGATTTTTGAGCAAGATAAATTACACGAGTGTGAAAAATAATTCTCTCTGTATGTATGTACATATATATATCTATCTATATATATATATATATATATATATATATGTGTGTGTGTGTGTGTGTGTGTAAAAAATATTTAATCAATGAAGAATGCGAGTCAAATTGAAGTCCATGGTGGTGACTTTATTTTCATTTCATTATGAAGACGCTGCGCAAGGTCAGCAAAGCAAAAAAAAAAAAAAAAAGATTTCTTGGATGGTTTAACCGCAGTGTCTCCTGTAAGGACGAGACGATAAAAAGTACTCAATTTCGCTGTGTATCCCATTATATAATAGGGTTTTCCATAAGAGACGTCATAGAACACGTGGTGCAGGATTAGAAATTCCAGGGAATGGAAATATAGACAAGGAATCTAGTAGGGATTATTTTGGCAAATTTACGATCGTGGGAAAAGGGATTAAACAAATTTTATGAGAGTATGATCTAATAAATAAAAAGATAATTTTGAATGGGATCAGGAAATAAGAATGAACTCTACTTTTGAATTAGGGGGAATGAGATAGAATAGAAAATTAAATTATTATTGTGAGAAACTAATAGGAATTAAAGTTAAATCATTACACACACACACACACACATATATATATATATAGTTATCTCCAGTGTTTAAAGCTCGTCTGTAAAGGGCATTTTTGTGAAGGGACGACAGGATTTCAAAGAATAAACGAACTGTTGTTATTACTTATTAAATGTGTGTTTGATTTCATATGAAGTTTAAAGAGAAGTGGAAAGTGTAAAAGTAAGCTAAGTTAATAGTTAAGTAAGGTAAAGTAAGAAAAGTAAATAACAATCAAGGTATTGTTAGTTAAAAAGTTATTACTAAGTAAATTAAGGAATGAGAGTTTCTGTGTAAGAAATCGGAGATGGCAAAAGAGTAAGTTATCAGAAAAAGATCATTATTAAAGATAAGCGTGAGAAAAATAAGTGAAGTGAAAAGTAAAAGCGAGAAAGATAGTTTAGCGATAAGTTTTAAAAGTTAAAGTTAAAAAGTTTAAAGATAACAATATATTGTTAGATATGAATAAATACCTAACATACACTCTGTGTTTGTTCCACACGTCTTATACCAATACTTGACCCCACGTAGCGTTTCTTTCCAAATCGTATGCAGACAGTGACCTTCCTCTTGTTTTGAAGGTCAGCGTGAAAATTTTTAAGATCGAATAAAACTGTAGTTTTATATGAATTACATACAAATGGATTTTCTTCTTTATATTCATATTAATATTCCAAAACATTTATGCATATATTGCTGTAAACATCATTACAGTATCTATTTATTTATCTCAACTTATCCAACCAGTGAAGAGCGATCAATGTTATTTCCTGCTGGAGAGTAAAAAAAAAAACTTTCTTAAGGTTTTTAGTTTCGTTGTAAGTTTCCAAATTGTCAACCAAAAAGCTGGATTCCTTAACCCATTTTAACACCATTACTCATGGAGGATTCTAGAGGTTCTTCATTACATGTTTATGACGTCAATTCCATTCCATTTATGTATAAAAAATAGAAGTTCACCTTCAATAAGTTCGTTTTCTGAATTTAAAAAATTACATTTCTTAAATTTTTTTTAAAAAAATGAAATAAATGCATTCTTGTAATTTTGGTTTACTTACGACAGAAATAATATTTAATGAAAACATCATATGAATTTAAAAAAGTGCGACAAGAAAAATATGTAATAAATTATAATACTAAAATCTTCTAAATCTGCTAATACCATTACAAATATGAGAAATTAATATATAGGGAATAATATATCACGAATTTATATTAGTTCAAAACAAGAGTCAATTGAAAGTTTCTTAAAAAATCAAACTTTGCATCTTATGCATAAAACAAAGCGTATAGATATTTTGTGTTTTTTTTTACGTTCTAATTCATTTTTAATTGAAATTGAAAAAATAAACTTTTGGGTTCATTTGTTAAAAACACATTCTATTGGGAGTATTACCGGCATAGTTTTCATAGTTTAAATGTACAATAATTTAACTGTCCTGTGCTACATATGTTTAGTATTTTTGGCTTCATTACTTGGAAATATAGCTTGTAATATTAATAAGTTCACGTGATTGAAATAATAAAATTTGGTTGATTCATCAAGGAAATATTATTTATTGTAAAAAAATACTTTGAATCGTAGAATCAAGACTCTGGCTTATCTACCACTTTTAATTAGAGAAAGTAACGTCAATCTTTAAACTTCCTCAAATCTAAACAGATTTCAATCAAATGGAATAAAATATACCCCCCCCCCCCCCACAAAAAAAAAAAAAAAAAAAAAAAAAAAACTAATATTAGTGAAGGTTTTAGTGGAATTACATTTTACCTTGCGATTTTTATAAATATTATTATGTCTATATTAATTATACGTTTGTGGGTTTTCGGATCTTTAAAAGAAGCACGTTCAAAAATATTTTCAAAAATCGGAGAACTTTCAGTATTTTTTTGCTTTTTCGGACACATTTTATTTCATTTAAATAAATTTATTTTAAATAAATACGTCTGAGGGGGAAATTAGATTAAGGATTAAGATTGCGTTCATGAATTAAAAATGCCCAGTAATCTCAGGAGCCTTAAGACATATAAAAAAAAAATACCTCACGAATACAGTTACAGTTAATTTAAATTCAAACACCAAGTAAGACCAACCACTTAACAAAATATGTATCGAATATTACTTTCAATAACGATTCGTAATGATAATCAATACTTTCCCTCGCTTCCTTTCTAGAACAAAAACCTCCTTTATCTGCGCACTTGTAGCCTGAAGTGGACTTTAATTTCTCTTAAAAGAGTCACAGCCTCAAAATCCATTCTCCCAAATCCATAAAATCCAAATAAATTAAAAAAATTCGAAAGGAGGGATACGAATCTGCAAACGAGTTTTTTCAGAAGTGACCCTAAAGAAATAGCTTAAAATTCAGGTCACAATTTTCACCCATTTTCTAAACGAGCTTTCAAGTTTTTTTCTCTCTCTCGACTGCAGAGAGTTCTTTTGTTTTTCGGGCCAGACAAGGAAGTGGCTCGAAAGGTTGAATCACGTTTGGCCTTCTCGTTTTCAATGACAGGTGGTCTCACTGCCTACTTGTCGGAAGTGGGATTGTAGAGTGTGGGCAAACAGTTCAAACGTTTCCAGAGTACTGAAACTTCAAGAGAAAATGGAAGAGATGAAAAATATTTCGATTCAAGCTGTGGTAACGAACGGTTTCCAAAAAAACAAGCTTTTTAATATAAAAGACCATTTAAAAAAAAA
Source organism: Nephila pilipes (assembly GCA_019974015.1). NCBI lineage: Eukaryota > Metazoa > Arthropoda > Arachnida > Araneae > Nephilidae > Nephila > Nephila pilipes. The sequence goes on along the minus strand of BMAW01109658.1, from coordinate 102,573 downwards.
AAAAAAAAAAAAAACCCGACACGATTACGAATCGTTAAATTATGCATTAAAAAGAATGTTTTGGAGTAATAAATCATCTTGTTTTTTTTTTTTAAAACAAATAAAAAAAGTGTTTTATTTATTTGCAAGTACTTCAAATAAATAGAATACATCAAGAAATAAATCAAAATGATTTTTTAAAGTAGGTAATGATTTCATATTGGTAAATTATATTCATATAAATGATTTACAGAGATAATAATGGTTCATTTAAAAGTGATATATGTTTTATTTTTGATTTTGTAAAATTACTCACAGAGATAAAAGTTCGTTGAAAAATAATTTAGGCAAACAGCCTTTTATTTTAAATTGATAAATTTTTCACTTTCGAAAATAAATTCAGCCCCATTTTTAGAGTAAAATGTGATTTTAAATCAATATTCAAATATACTTTTAAAAGAATATTTTTAAGAAAAACGATTTTTAAGCTATTGAACGCTTTAAGAATAAAACAAATGAATTTCTTGGAAAACGAAATAAATTAATGTACAAGGCTTAAAACAATGTCAGACAATAATTTTAAAAATGGTTTTTAGAAATGATACAAAATAATTAAATAGCTGAAATATTTTTAAAATAATCGGAAAAGCAAGAAAAAAAAGCCCTTTTTATTTTAAAAAGTTCCTTATTTTCCTAATGACGTATTTAAATGCTCAAATATTTAGAAGAATTTTATTGAAAAAAATTTCAAATAAATTATGATATAAATAGACATGCGAGAGCAATTTTCGATAAACTATTCTTTTTTCAAGAAAGCTATTGCAGATAAAGAGAACGTAACGGAAACATTTGCTCAAAAACTATTAAAAAATTAAGCAATATTTTCTTTCAATAATGAAAATAATTCAACTAATAAATATAATAATTTCAATTAAAAAATATAATAATTCATATGTATAAAAATATGAATAATTACAAAAATATACATATCTTTTAATTTTGGAAGACGTATGCTAGCACACATTAAATAAGCAAAAATCAGAAAAAAAATTCAGAATTAAGTATTTTAAGTTAAATAGAAAGCAATATAAAGCCTTTTTTTGAAGAAATATTTTTTGAAAGAAATTAAGCATAATATTCTAACATCATTTTCTTTTAAATACAGAAACAAATAATTTAATAATTTCTTCATGCAGTTATCACACCGAATGATTTTAAATCAATAAACGAAATCCATAGAAACATAAAAACAGACGATTTAATCCATTAAAAATAATATTTTGGCAGAAAATGAATTAAGCAATTTTAAATATGTAAATGTTTTTACATAAATAGGACTCTAGAAAAATTAACTGAATACATTACTTTTAAAAATTAATGCCTTTTATAAGCGATTATTTCAGTCCCAGACACTTCAAAGACTAAACAAATATTGCATAAATATTTATCCGCGTTTACAGACAAATTTTGAAATATCCAAAGTTTAAATTCTCTGAAAAAGAAGTGAACAGCATTGATTCTCTTTTTTCGAGTGTTGAGTGAAGTGGAAATTCTGAAAATAGAACGTCTGCCAATTTCTTGATTTAATTGCATGTTTTGAATAGGATTTCACACCATTTCCGTGATTACATCACATAGTAGAATTCTGAGGTATTGAAAGCAACAATGTGTCTGTGACGTCAGTATAAATTAAGTGCGACTGACTTTTAACTACTTTAAAGGTAATATTTGACGATTATTCTTAATTGAATTTGTTGTGATCTCATTTATTCAGAAATATACAATGGTAGCAAATATTAGTGATTTAGTATGTGTTGCATTTTTAATTATACCATTTCCTTTATTATTGTGGAATAGTAAGAAAAAGATCAAGATGTTGTTGGCGAAAAAAATAAGAGACCAAAAATAAAGAATGATGTTGAATGATTGTGATTACTTTCTTCTTTATTTGAATTTTTAGGTGCATGAATAATTTCTTAAAGATATTTTAATTTATACCATCCATTAACTGTAACCCATAGAGCTTCAGTTTCTTTCCGCAGGTTCTAATTTAAATTTACCTCTTTTTGCGAGCCTATTGGGTTATAACTATTCGTTTCAAAACATTCGAGTATTTTTTAAACTTATCAATGAAAAGATATCTTTTTCTTTATTACACAAAAGAAACATTTTTAAATTTAAAGCTGTTTTTAAAGAAATTTATTCAAAAATTTAGGTTACATTAACAATAATGTTTCTATAAAATGAGCGATTACAGAATAACGTAACATGGAATGAAAATGATTGAATTACACTTTCGTTTTTGACATGTACGATTTATGAGCTGTTTATTAGAAAAATTACCTCCTAAATTTCACACGGAAGAAGTCCTTTAAATAAAATTCTGAACATTTAAGCCAATTCTAAAAGAAATGTATTCAAATATTTACACTATACTTGAAATCCATTCAATGAAAAATTATATAGAATTATATAGAATAATGTTATATGAAAGGGAAATAAGTGAATAAAATTTAAATTTTTTACATATTCTATATATAAGCTGTTTCGAAAAAAATATTGCTTCCTAAAGTGTCTTAAAACTGTAAATACTAGATGACTATTAATATTTACTGTTTATTTTACTCTAAAATATGTTACATGAAATTGAGAAATAAAATAGATCACTAAAAACTTAATAATTTATTTGTTCTTACTTGAATTATGATGTAAAATCCATATAAAATTAAAGCTTGTTTTTTGAAAAAAAATTCATTATGGTTTTATTTTTCGCCAATACCGCCATTATTAAATGCTACAGTATAAAAAGAATTATTTTTTCGCAAAATTTAATTTCTGTGCTCATATTGTTTCCCGCTCATATTGTTTACCAATTTTTCAAAAAAAAATTATTTAATAAGAAAATAGTTTGATTCCAAGAATAAATAAACCAAAAAGTATTTTATTACATTAGTAAGTTATAAAAGTTTATTTTACAAGAGCTAAACATCATAAAAACGTTTAGATACTTAACATATGAAAACTCTTATAATTTTTATTCATTTATAACTCAGGACAATATTGAGCAAGAAGGAATATAGAGTTAAATTAATTTTTCAATCTTTAAATTACTTATTTCTTTGAATCAGACTAATTTATTTCTCAAAATCATTTAATTAATTTACTTAACTATTTTCGTTGCCAAACAGATTAAAATAATAACTTTTTTTTCAAAATGAATCACTTAAATTATTTACTTCATTACTTTTTTCGATATTACTGTACAAAACTGATTCAACCACAAATCAGAGTAAATAATTAAATATAGTAAACAATAAAAAAAACACTAGTTATCAATAAAACTAACTCATATATGATGTAAAATGCATATAATTCGTTCGAATGATGAATTCGTTGAGCTATGTAAATATTGGATTTTTGCAACACTAAAAATTCAAATTAAAAATCATAAAACCCGTCATAAAAAATAAAAAACTCGCTAACATATAAAAACGCACAGAACTCTACGAATTCCAGTTAAAGTATATGATTCATTTGTTATTATATTTACATAAAAATCCAATGCATATTCCATAAACAGTCAACAAGATTGAATACTTTCGGACATTTAAAAAAAAAATGCTTATATTTTCAACATTCCTTTTTTTATTCTTTCTAGAACATTCCAAAAACA
>BMAW01109658.1:73186-87590 GCA_019974015.1 Nephila pilipes | reverse complement strand
ATTGAACATGTGGCAACGACCATGAACATTGAACATGTGGCAACGACTTTGAACATTGAACATGTGGCACAGTTAATTAGATTACCTTGGAGCTCGATTCAGCTAATTTCAACAGAAGAACCGGAAATGAGAATGATCGCTACCATATTAGTGCCTCAGGTTCTGATTGCCCAGCAAAAAGTTCTCATCGGTCACCTCAGCGCCCCAATGTTTGGTCAAAAATGGCAAGACTCCCTAGTCTCACGCACCTTATTCACCAGACCGATCTCCGTGTTATTTCTTCTCGTTTCCACGCATGAATAGGGACATTAAAGGACGTTGAATGAATGGTGTGAAAGTGGTGGAGAAAAAACGCGGGAAAAATTCAGTCTTCACCGCAAATAAGTATCAAAAATTTTTCCAACGATGGAATCCCCGATTGGACAAATACATAAAAACTAGCTGATACCTACCCGCTTCGCTGGGAAGACGATAATATATTTTGGAACCTATACGTAAAATATCAAGAAAATTTTCAATCTTTAAACGATAATGATAATCTAAATTTAAAATTTTAAGAAATTCATTGTCTGTAATAACGGTTATCCACGACTTTCTAATATATGCGAAATAATTCGATATAAAAACCAACGTTTTTAAAAACAACGTTTTTATATGGTGGCAAAGTTTATTAAAGAAAATTATTGAAATATTAGTTAAAACTGTTGGTTATTTTTAACTTTAAAATTTACTAAAAAAGAGATATTTGTGAGCGTATTAAAAAATTCATAATACTCATAAAATCAAAACATGCATTTGAAAATTTGTGAGTCATTCTATTAAAAAAAAATGGGAACCAGAATTCAGAAAAAATTATTGTGATAAGACATGGCGCCAAATATTGGAAACTTTCTTTCTTGCGAATGATTACTGACTAAAAGTCAGCAACCCTTACTATCTCGGAGATAGTAAAGGGGAGATAGTATCTCCCCTTTGTGAGTACAATAGTTTTACGAGGCCTCATGTGGTGTGGGGAGTGCCCGGTGTTCCCAGAGGGGGAAATAAATTTTTTCCTCAATCCTAAAAGCGCCGAGAGGAAAGAATATTTTGACTTATTAAAATTATTGAAATATTAGTTAAAACTTCTCGCAAACGTCTAAATATTGCATTGTTAGGCCAGTACGAACGATTCCCAAAATTTCAAAGCTCTAGCTTGATGGGAAGTTGGTTAAATTAACGATCGAAAATTTGATGACACACACACACACACTCACACACACACACCAAGTGAAATTCAGAAAAACGTTGTAAAATAAAACAAATTAGTAAAAAGTCACCGCATATGTATATAATATAGATGAAATTCATTCCACCGTATACATGTTACACCTAATATTGCCAAAGATACAACCTGTTGTCAGAAAATTCATCATGTGCTTAGCTTTCAAATGAAATACCCTCGCAATAGCATCGTGTCTATCATAAGATTTTTGTACCTGCCTCAAGAAATCTTTGATTTCAGACCATTTAGGATTGCAAGTGACTGCAATCCTTAAAAAAAAAATCGTGCAAGTCGGTATGGCCAAAATGTCTTACGTAACTATGTCATTACGTGTTCATGCATGTAGCGAGGTTCTCCAGTAAACGAAGATTGTCTTGCGTGTGTGCTACTCCATAAGAAGTCGCCATTTTAGTATTTTTCAAAATCCCGCTACGTTTTGGAGCTAAACAACACTTTCACCAACCGTGGGATTCCAAACTCATTTATTTCTATCGCTAAATATATACGTTTAATATTTTCAACATGCACGAAATTTCACATAAAGAACCCCTTCGCCAAAATCTTGCCAATCCTCCAACGGCGGTTCAATATAAAATTATTTCGTATTCTTCCATTTCGCACGCGCAGATCTCACGAAGTAAATTCAATTGGTGACAATACACACATAAAAAAATATATTCCTTTTGGCGTCGGTCATATCATTTTTGGCGAGAAAGTTGCCAAAAATAACATAACCGACGGATAAAAGTAGATGAACGGTTGAAAATGACATTTTGGATAAGACTTCCTTAAAATCCGTTCTTAGTGAGTGTCTACATCGCAAAAAGAGTAACTATGCTAATTTTCAAGCCAATCGGTTGTATGTTATAGTCTTAGAGATCTCGTGATGAGTCAGTCAATGGTATTTCGCTTATATATATATAGATAATTGAAAGTACTTTGAAAGTGGTAAGATTTTTTTTGTAAAAAAAAAAATGAGATACATAATTTTGACCAAAAATTCCAGGTTTTTTTCTGGGAGCTCATCGTTTTTATGAAAGAGATCTTAAATACCTCTTACTTATTACCAAGAAATATTCGAAATATATAAATAAACTTTTTCTACTTATTAATTGATCCTTATTGATATAAATTACAGCTATTAGTGTTGATTTATTTAGTTTTAGTAAGTCGTAGATTGAAGTAAGTCGCAGTATCGCAAACTTTTAATTATTATACTGAGGTCGTAAAATTTTAATTATTACTAAAAGTAATCGAGGTAGAAACTTTTTATTTATTTATTTATGAACTCTATGTACTTTAATCTACGGCTTCCTAGAACCAATCAAATCAACATTGATAGCTGTAATTTACAACATTATATACATAAGGAACAATTCATATGCAGAATAAACTCGATCCGGTTGTTTCTTAGTAATAATTAAAAATTTATGATGTACCATGGCAAATATTTTCTAGCGTTTCACGAATAAACACCAATCAATCACTGACAATGAAGTCACAAAACAAAACTCTCGGCAAATTGATTAATATTAAACAGTTTCTGAGAGCTATTAAGTGTTCAAGAAACCCTAGAGTATGACTATATTGTCGGAAGAATAATATTACATGAATATTAAATTAGGGAACAACGAGTCATATTTCAAACCACCCTTGACTGCATTTGCTTTGTCTTTATTTATTTCCGAAAAAGAACAAGGACAGTTCCGGACAATCAAAATTCGTTTGCGTAAAAAAAAAAGCCGCCATTTTCTTAAACACAAAAGACAATGGAGTTTTGTTTAAATGCGTTTTATTTCGTACGAATGAAGAGAGAGTGAGTTATTTGTATGAAAAACAATAAAAACCTTTAATTATCTTCCGAAAGAAAAAAGTTAAATACGTAGAATTTGTACTATGTCAGAAGTAAATACGTCTTTGTAGTCACACATTCTTGAAGTTTGATTGATTTAAGTTAAAAATAATTCATGTTTCCAAGTTACAAAATTTCAGTATTGTCTACGAATTCAACTTGTATTTAAATTTTTCATGAAATAAAGCAACTTCTCTTTTTTTTTTAAAGAAACTCAGCAATAAATTATCGTAATTCATCGTCAAGTATTTCATTTTTGTGTAGAGTAGTTTATAATTAAAATCAAAGAAGGTTTCAATCTGATATTGCAGTTTTTCTTAAACATTAGAAAATATTATAAATAACTTCAATAAAGTTCTGAAAAACCCACAAAAAATGAATCATTAAAATAGATTTAATAAAAAACAACTTTCGAAAATAGAAAGATGGGAAAAGTAGACAAAAACTTTTGTTCCTGTATATTAAAATAATTCTCTCGAAAATTTATTTTATTGTTATTAATTTAATTTATTGTTTATAAATTTAATAATCTTGATTTCAAAAGGCAGAAGTTGGATTAAACCGTTTTGGTGAAATTTTCTCTTGTTCGATAAAAATTTGGTTAAAAAGTATGGAATTGTAATTTAACAACACTTTTAACTATGATACACTCTGAGGTGGGCTAAGACTTCTTAAGACATAAGGGTGGCCACTGAAAGACAGAGGGTTTGAAAATGATCATTTTCAGCCTTTTCTCGTTTCTTTTATTTATTTTTATAGGTTATACAACATGCTTTGCAGATTAAAATGAATAGTTATGGTGACTAGCAAACCTCGCTGAGTTTACCACGCTAAAAAGATAAATACCATTGTTAAAACTCCCAAAGATGTGACGGCATATTTCCATTATTTAACTCCACAGCCATGTCATAAAAAATGTCTGAGCTTACTGTATATATATATATATATATATATATATATCCCTTCTCCTCCCTTTTAATTCTATTTGGATAAAAAATCAGTGTTTCTAATTCTATTTTCAACACTTCTTATCTTCAACTAGTTTACCTAAACGCGTTTCATTTGGTTGGCAAGGGATAATAATTTTATGCAATTCAAATTACCAAAAAGTCCCCTAGGTTAGTGCAGAGAAAATCGCGAATAGAACAACGTCACAAATGGTGAGAAATTTCTTAATTGCTCAGAAAAATACAGGATTTTTTTTTAAAAAATAAAAATTTTCAAACATTGTAAATCAAATAATAGTTTAGTAATCATATAAAATAAAATATAAATTTAACTCAAGTTTCATGACCTATGTCTGAAACCTTGAGATATTTTATCTAGTAATTGGCTAGCAGGTGCGTTTTAACACTTGTACGACTGGATAACATCTAAGGCACTCTGTATTACCCTACTCAGTCCTATCCCGAAATGAATTTCCCAAGTCGTGCACTCCCCATATTATAGAAATTGCAGGCGATATTTTAATGTCAGAGTATCTTCTAGCAATAACATCATTTGGAAACCTAATTGCGCATTTTGTAAGAACTGATAAATCAACGATCTTTCGGAAGAAATTCCGCGCTCATTGGCGCTGCGGAGGAGAGTGTCTTTAAGAATCCATCTGCCGCCGCTCGTCGTCTTTCTGCTCAATTAAACATCATTTGATCATCGTTTCAGAAGGTTCAGAAACTAAGTTCTTAAAATATTTGCATACCAGACCCAAATGTGGTCCAATTTTTACAACCACAAGATGGCTGCAGTTCTCCATTCGATTTTAACACCTTATCCAGAGATATCATTTCGAACAACTTAAATGACGAATGAAGGAAACTCACTTTCATTTAAACTGGTACATCAAAAAACGAAATTGCAGATTTTGGGATATTGTGAATCCCAGGTAATTACATGAGTTTTAATTACATCTCCAAAAGTATACTGTTTGGTGTGGTGTTACGACGGAAAGAGTTATCGGTCCGAACAGGGCGAATAGATTCCTAAATTTCGTTATTGCTAGGAAATGTTCTGACTTGAATAAAATGCCGCGGTATTTATCTCAGTTTGAATAAGTGGCCGCGGTAGCCTAGTAGTTATGGTTTCGGATTCGTTGCCGACAATTTTCGTTCAGTCGCGTTGGCCGCTAAAGACCCGCCGTGTTTCAGAGGCTGATGCACGTTAAATCTGTCGGGGCCCAAGTCCTCCCGTGGCGTGGTGTGGATGTTAGGAGAGGGGTGCCAGCTCAGGTGTCGTCCTCTTCACTGGACCGTGGTTCAAAATTACGAGGTCTGTAGCCAATAGCCCTCGTGTTGCTTCTAGTGCGACGTTAATAAAAACTAAACTCAGTTTGAATAAATTGATCTTTTACTGAAAAGTGTAAATGAGTAAAGCTCTATGTGTTTTACTCGTTGCTGGACATCATACGTTTACCATTTTCATCTCCGAGGAATGTGCTCGAAAGTTTACCAAAAAGAGAAGAAAAATGATTGTTAAATTAATAAGGTATGATTTTTTCAAAACTTCAGTCTTTCAGAGGTCATCCCTTAAAACCCCCGCAATTATGGTAGAGATTCATTTGTTAAACAATTGGAATTCCATCACTCTCAGAAGGTAAATTGAATTCCAAATTTTAAATCCAAAAATTGAATTTATTGGATTGTTATTATGTCCATGAATTTAAAACTGGTAAGTTGAAATCCTTAATAATAATAGTTCAAAGTAATTTAACACTGTGAAGGGAGGACTTGTTCAAAAGAATTACTGAAAAGTTTCTCAATGATCAATAACATAACTTATAACATTTGAAAGTCTCCACTGTAGAAACATGCATTAATGTTATAGAAATCAGATATGTTTTGGTTTTAATGTTTGGCACAGAATCCTCCTGGGACATATTGTGCCAATTCTATCTGTCTATCTTAAGAATAGTTCTCGCGAAAGTCAATTGGCGAGAACTTCCTGAATGCTGATGAACTTCCTGAATCATTCGAATAAAAAAAATCTGGCATCATAAAAAGAAACTACAAATGAACATAACAATACAATGGTGGTTTAGAAAATACCAGTTTATGGCATTGTATGATGTATAATGCATAATGCTTTGCAGGAGCTAACTTTGTGGTAGACAGACAATGCTTGATTGGCATTGGAGTTATCCTTGATTTCATTATAAAAATCAGAAGATATATATATATATATATATAAAAGGAATAACTTAATTTCATAAATCTCTCACAATAATAATTTAATTTCCTAAATTTGCCCATTCTCTCCTTTAAAAGATAGTGTTCATTCTTATTTCCTGATACGATTCCTTTTTCCTTTTTAATTTATGCAATCACGCGCTCTTAAAATCTGCAATGTCAGCAGATCCCACGCTCCAGACCTGTAGGGATGATCCCTACCAGACTTTAGGTCTACACTTAAGATTCCCTCGAAGTCCCTCCATCCATACCACGTGGTCTCTGACGTTTAAAGTGAAATTTCCTTGATATAAAAATCAAAACGCAGCGATAAGCGTTCTCTCTTGCTCGCTCTTTCTGTTATACTCATGCTGTCCTAATCTGTATCCAACGGTGGAGTTGCGTGATTCCCGCCATGTGGAAATGGTCTCTCTCTCCGCCAAAATAAAATAGTTCTATGAAACTGAAATTGGCTTCTAGTGTTGTTTTATAAAAATTAATTAATCAGTAATAGTTAAAAGTAAATTACTTTACACACACACACACACATATATATATATATGTGTGTGTATATATATATATATATATATATATATATATGTGTATATATATATGTGTATATATATATATACATACAAATAAATGGAACATTTTGTTAAAGTGAAATACGTACGTACGAAAGTTACCTGACTCGTGATAAAACGCTAATGTTTGTTTCAAATTATCGCGAAAGGACCTTGGAGGAAGGGTGAGTTGTACACTACATTGTGATAATTTTTGGTACGTATATTTCAATTTTTCATATTTATTTTATTGCATCGGGCACATACAGAGAAGTCAAGTCGAATTCAAATTCTAATGCCCAGAAGAGCACTCCTTATCCACCCTTCAGCACGTACAAAGGAAGTATGTAAAAAGTACACGACACACTTCTCTCCCTTCAAATTTATAAAACGGTTTGTTTATAATCGGGAAAAAAGGTGTTTGAATGGTAAGGAAGTGTGTGTTTAAAAAGGAAAAGCGACTTGGCGAAGCAACACACGTTTTATACTTTGGAAAGAACAAAACATAATCGAATAAGTTCCAACACACAAATCGTCCGGAAACGCAAATCGATATAAACGCGAATAAAATAAAATTTGATTTAAAGACCACTTCAAAATATTGTTTCGGTGATCAAAAAAGGAATTAAGAAGCATTTTTTTTTCTGAATATGAAGAGGCTAAAGATTATGTAGATCCTAATAAGAAAATTTACGAGGAAATACCGTAAAGTTTTAATTATTACTAAAAAATAAACGAGATATTTGGATAAAATTTATTATGGATATTAATTTATTCTTATATACAAAATGTTGTTAACTACAACTGTTAATGTTGAATTGTATGGTTTCAGGAAACCGTCGAACGAAGCAAACTATGGTATCATTAAGTTTTAATTGTTACCCCGGGGTATCGTAAAGCTTTAATTATTAACAAAAATAATAGAGATAGAAACTAAATGTTTATTTATTATTCTTAAGGCTTCTCTCCATAATTACCATCCGAAGTTGTGCAATTTTTACAGCGTTTCTTGTCCTACGGAAGGTCGTCATTGAGATTGATTATTTTTAATAATAACTAAACTTCACGACCCCCCCCATAATAATTAAAAATTTACGATATTATTGTTTATTTCAATCTACGGCTTTTTGAAAGCAATCAACACTAATAACTGTAATTTATATCAACATGTACATAAGGATCAATTATCTGGATATCTTGGGTATTTCTGAACAATAATTAAACCTTAACAATACTCCACGTAGAGGCGGATCCAGGGAAAGGGCATGGGGGCACGTGACCCTCCTCTTCCCCGTCATAATTACAAGCAAAGGCAAAATAACATAACTGAATAGGTAATCCCAACCAGATTGTCAGTAGTGAGCCGATATATCTGATGTGTAAGTTAAAGGGACTCGCACATTTTGACCATTTTTTTTTTATTTAAGTGTTTAAACTTATCTTTTGTGTATATTATTAACAGTTACTATTAATCAAAGTAATTTTACCATGAAAAAAAGGGTTTAATTTGATAAAAATTAAATTTTTTTAAAAAATTTCTATGATTTTAAAATTTCTTCTTCTTTCAGAATTATCATTATTTTGACATCATTATTTTTTCAGGCTCATAAGAATATATGTAACAACTTTAAGGATCGATTTTGCAAAAAACAAATTAATTTTTGAGAAGAAAATTAAAAAGCATACATCTATGGAAAATAGGTAAAAAAAACCATGATTCCTGCAACATTTTCTATTATAATATTTTTTCTATTCAAAATATTGAAAAATGGATCCCTAATTTTACCAAGCACATTATAACAAACAAACACACCAAAATTCAAGTTTTTTTAATAAATATCTGTTAAAGTTTTGTAGTTTTAAAGATCATGGTTTCACGAAAAATCCCAAACTGAGAAAACGCTATTTAAAGAATAATAATCCGTAAAAAAATATCAAAACAATGTCTAATTTTTGTACTAATTTGTTAATATAATGTATAGATATATACCTTTAAAATAAAGCATAATATAGTTCAATTTGAAAGCATTTAACAAAAATAAACTGCTGTTTGTAGAAAATGCAACACCATGAAGGAATCATCAGAATCAAATGAAATTCGCAGCAAATGTCAATTATAGGATATTATGCAAATTAATAAAGTTTCAGAGCCATCGCGCGTGCGCGGCGCGCGCAGCGCCCTCTGAATTGATGCTGAAAGCGTATAAATAAAGTGCTGTAGCGGGACGTTGAAAAAAGTCTATGATTATTTGTTAGTGGCAAACGTTTAGTGAGACCTGAGTATGCCTCCACGACGGAAGAATAAGAAATTCAAGCAACTTACGGAGTTTGAACGAGGGAGGATAATCGGCCTTCGAGAAGGAGGATTTTCCTATCGCGCAATAGCAGCTCGTATGCAGCGGAACAGTTCCACAGTGATGCGAGTTTGGAAGCAGTGGACCGACGAGCACCGAACAACTCGAAAAACAGGCACTGGACGACAGAAGGTGACGTCAGAGCGCGATGATCGACACCTGCTCCGCATGGCGGTGAATGATCGCACAGCTTCCTCCAGGCAGCTGGCAGCACGTTGGTCTACTGCTACAGGTGTACAATTGTCGGCTTCGTCAATTCGTCGTCGTCTGCTGCGCCGTGGATTGCGTGCAAGGGTGCCTTTATACAGGATTCCCCTCACGGCGAATCATCGACGGCTGCGTCGGCAGTGGGCTCTTGAGCACAGAGACAGGCGAGCTGATTGGCACCAAGTTGTCTTTTCAGATGAATCACGCTTCAATTTGTGGACCCATGATGGCCGTGTTCGTGTTAGACGTTATGCCGGTCAACGCTGCCTTCCTGAGTGTATTATTGAACGACATAGTGGTCGAACACCCGGAGTTATGGTCTGGGGTGCGATTTCGTATCATGGACGATCCAATTTGATACGAATTGAGGGTAATCTCAATAGCAACAGGTACGTCCGTGAAGTGCTACAGCCCGAAGTCGTTCCTTTCCTTCAAGGCATCCCTGGAGCTATCTTTCAGCAGGATAATGCACGCCCACATGTTGCGCGGACTGTTCGAGACTTCTGTTCAGCACAACGCATGCAACTTCTTCCTTGGCCTGCTTATTCACCGGATATGTCGCCTATTGAGCACGTGTGGGATATGGTTGGTCGGCGTCTCGCTCGTGATCCGCGTCCTGCAGTTTCCAAAGACGAACTTTGGTTGCGCATACAAGCGATATGGAATTCTCTTCCTCAAGCAGATATTCAACATCTGTTTGACTCCATGCCACGTCGTATAGCAGCACTTATTGCAGCGCATGGTGGCTGCACCAAATACTGATTTCGGACGCTTAATTTGTTTCTTTTGTTTTGAAAATTTCATCATTTATTTGTATCAGTACAAGTCGTTTCTGCATTAAATTTCATTTGATTCTGATGATTCTTTCATGGTGTTGCATTTTCTACAAACAGCAGTATATAAGCTTTTATAAAAGTTTGTCTGAGCCCGAAATTGCGAAAAATTTGAAAATCTTCATCTGATTGCTCTTTGAAAGAAACATATATTAAATATATTTAAAAATAAATGAAATATATGAGATAAATAAAGTAAAAGTATATGAAATGTACAATGGAAAATTTAAAATATTTTGTAAAATTTATTTTCTACTTAATTTCAATATCTAATATAAAATAAAGTAAAACATGTTTAATCTAAATTGTACTATTTTTTCAATCAGATCGTTTCAAAACTTCGAACAGTTATACCAGAGGTATCAAGGTACATTTTGAGCTAAAAATCGATATTTTCATCGATTTTCGGCATTTGAAAGGTGCCAAGTCCCCTTAAGTTTGTATTTTAACATTTTTTTTTCGACGGGAAAATCTTACATTATTTAGAAATAAGTTATTAAAATACGTGTTTTTACGGTAATTTGACTATCAGCGAAGTTATGGAGTGAGGGCAAGTTACATAAAAAAGCGACTTTTTGATGTACTCCCCTTGTCGTTTTTTTTGGTCCGTTGCAAGTCCCCAAGATGTTCAATCTCCCGAGATAATCAATCTCGAAAGTTGAGTGTTAAAAAGAAATCGCACTTTTTTCTGTCTGTAAGAATCAGCTTCACCGCTAAGGTTTTTTTTTTTTTTTTCTTACCATTTTCGATTTAATCTCAATATCATAAATCATCCTTGTCATAAATAATATTCTTTTTCATCAATCAAATAAATAGCATAATGATACCCCCGTCACCTGACGCCTCGTTCCTAACTTTATTCCAAAAAACAATGAATTTGGCTCACCTACATTTGCATAAACAACAAACCTCATTGCGCTGTCACTATCAACCGCACAAAAAAATGGCAGTGAGTTACATTTTTTTTGGTGTGTGTGTCTGTTTCACGAAGCCGGAATGTAGGACAGTAAATACAACAAATCACTTCTGATTCTTTCAATGAAAAAGACTTCTTACCCTTTTATCGCATTTGCAAAGATAACACAGCAGATCTCAAGCGTTATTACCCCTTTCTAACAGTGAGTAATTTTCAGTTTAGTGTTTCTTTTAGTGCCCTATCGGAGGGGAGGGGGATGATAATAAATCGGTATTTGGGTCAGATGTTTATTCCTCGACAAGTAGTTTGTTTGGTAAGCCGTTTTGTTGATTTTTTTTCGGCTAACTGTATTACAGAAACACGGGATACACAGACTTTGTACAAAAATAAATCTTTTAAACAATGCAAATAATATCAGGGAATTTGTTGTGAAAGGATAGTTTGAGTTGTTTTTTATTGCGGTCCAATTGTCACTTGAAGTTGTTAAAATATGTCAAAGATAAGATTTCGTTTTGTGGGAATTTAGTTCTAACAGAGCTTGATCTTTAGATGATTCTGATAAAATTTCTGCTAAATGATAGTCGAATGGATGAAGATAATGTTGAAAAGAAAGTTTTAGTTTAAGGATGAAAAGAAAGTTTTAGTTTAAGGATGAAATTATTCTAATTATAATTTAACGATAAACCACTGACGATGATTTTCATAATATTAAACTGAAATTTGCCGAAGTCTGAACCAAAATATCATATAATGTGATTACTTACACGATCAAAACAAGCCATGCGCATAACACAAGCGTGCTTGAATACGTATTGGATTGACCCGTTATATATATTTACTATCATTTTACTAATGTGTTTTGTTTTGAAAAAAAGGCGTCAACAATGATGCATGAGTATGAAATAAAGAATACGTGGTATCAGGTTCAAGAGATTGACATTGTAACATATTATGATTATAATAATTGCATTTGGTTTGCTTAAGTAGTATTTTGTAGTACTACTAAGATATTTTTAATTTAATATTTTATAATCTGGATTTATATCAACACCTGAACACAATATTATTGTCAACTTTAACAATTTATCTTTTGTTCTTATATTTTAATATTTAATTTAATAATTGATTTTTGTGGCAGAATCGACTGTGTTTTTATTCTGTTTGTTGTTAACATTGCAAACGTTTTTGTACTTCAAATGTTTTGCTCGTGAAAATAAAAATGCTTTAGGAATTTGAAGAATTTATTTTACCTTCTTGATAGTAATCGCCTCTGTGGAGCATGAGACTTGGAAGTACGTTTACTTTATGTTATTCAATTTGAAAAAATCAACTTTTTTGAGAACTTTTCAGAAAAAAAAAATTGAGATAAAAATCAACGCTTTTATACTGTTAAAAAGATTTCAAAAATTAATTTCAATTTTTATTGGCGAATAAATGCCAACCTTTGTTGTCAAGCCGTGCCAGCCTTGATCCCGAAGGAATTATCGTTCCTAGTGCTGCTGCAGCCAAGGAAAAAAAAAAAAATTGAAACATTAGTTAAAACTCGTCTCAAATGTCAAGACAAAAGAACTTTCTCCAATATAAAGTAAAATCAATAATTTGAAAATGAAATAAAATTTTACTGACGATCAACGAGATTCGATCTGAAGATCCTATTGTAGAAGCATTCATTGGCTTGTTTCTTAATTCATCCGATAAATTAAATGGCTGGAATGCAGTTAGCTCAACGTCCTTTGGCAACAGGAATTATTTGGCGATATTTTGCCAAATGTGGCTACCCTGGTCCTCTTCGCGGTCTTAACGTTCAGCCAAAAAAAAAAAAAAAAAAAAAAAATCGCCATGTTTGGCAATTTTTGAAATCGAGCCAAGTGGTTGGGCAAAATTGCATTTTCACCAATTAAATTTAATTAATGAATTAATATTTGAAAAAACTGTATTAACATCAAGTAGTGTTATCCACTACAAGTTTAAAAAATATATTTGAACTTGAGGGGATGAATAAAAAGTATTTTATTAACGATTGAAAATTTGAACAAGATATATATATATATATATATATATATATATATATATATGTAATGATTTAACTTTTAATTCAATAATTACCCTAAATAATAAATTAACTTTCTATTCTATCTCATTCCCTAATACAAAAGTAAAGAGTTCATTCTTATTTCCTGATCCCCTTCCAAAAGTATCCTATAATTTATTACATCACGCGCTCTTGAAAAGGATTAATTCTGCTTAAACTAATTATAAATCTATCAAAAACAATCCCTTTTTAATTCCCTATCTACTATATTTCCCTGGAATCCCCTTATTCTTACCACGTGCTTATGATGTTTGATGGGAATTTTCCCTAGTATATAAGCAAAAACGCAACGAAAAACGTTCTCTTTTTCATACTGCGCTTGCTCTTTTTCATACAACTGTTCTGCTCTTCTTACTTAATTGATGTAACAAAATACCTAATGAAAATGGTCTCACTCTCACAGCTTTAAATAAAAGTGAAAATTTAATACGCCTCGACTGTATCTGATATTATGTTACTTTACAAAAGTCGATAGGAATAATGTTTACATTTAGCCGGCAGGATAAGAGTTCCTCACTGGTGGAAACGTGAGATTTAAATTTTGATAACATGAGAGTGAGACCGTGCCGAGTCATTCTACTGGAATTCCATTTTCCGACGACCAGGAATCATACTGAAACCCCGCATGAAGGCCGCCAGCAGAAATCAACAGCGATGCCAGTCTTTACTTACGACCATCGATACCGTTGCAATGCCGATTAAATATCTCCATCAACTTTCAAGGACTTTTTTTTTCAATACGTATCTTTTGAGATGTTCCAATATGGCCGACCTATATCATTCGAAACAAACAAAGTGGAATTCTAATTAGGAAGCAGTGCAAGCCCTACCATGTATGTGAACTTAAAAAGAAAAATATTTATTTCATCTGGGATTGCGTCAGCTAAGTTAAATTTTTAGTGAATTTTCAATGATTTACTAAATTTATAAAAATTAAATTAATTTCTAATTAGTAATTTTTAAAGCATTATTTCTGTAAATTGATTATTGTGATAACATTGCCTGATGTGTAATTGAAATTGGTATTCATTTAAATTTTGATACTTAGTTCTTATGAAATATAAAAAGTTAACATATTTTGGAATTTGATTAAATGTTATAAAAGTGTTTTTTGAAAAATATTACATCATGTGTTGTGTGTATTATCAAAGTTTGGAATTGTTCT
>BMAW01109658.1:17594-64128 GCA_019974015.1 Nephila pilipes | reverse complement strand
AATTACGAGGTCCGTCGCCAATAGCCCTCGTGTTGCTTCTAGTGCGACGTTAAAAAAAACTGAACTGTATCAAAACTCTTCTAGATTCTAATCCACTATCTTTATATGAAAGATTGCGGAAGAGAGTCTAGAGCTTTTGGAGAAGAGTCTAGAAATCTCTTCTAAACTCTCTTCCACAATATTTCCTACAACCATTTCTTCAAAATCTCTTCTAGACTCTTATCCACAATATTTCCTAAAGACCTTTCTTTTCAAAATCTCTTCTAGACTCTCCTTTAATCTTTCCACTATAATTCTATCTCTCTTCTTGAATATCTCTAGACACACACTCTTTTAATCTCTTCTATCTAGATTCTCCTTTAATTTCTGTAAATTTTTCATTAATTTTGACTCTGGAATTAAAAACCCTCCTTCAATCTCGTCTCGAGACTCTGCACTAACCTCTCAGCTAGACTATTCTTTAATATTCTCTCTTCAGACTCATCTTTCATCTTTCCTCTAAATTCTTTTAATATGTCTAGACTTTTCTTAAGTACTCCTTCTTTAATATATTCTCTTGTGTGTGTGTGTGTGTGTGTGACTATTCTTTAACTTTTTCTCTCAATTGATTTTAGAGGAATTGTTAATGAAAAAATACAGGATGCGGATCGCTCCAGTTCTTAATTTATTTGCATATGCTAATTTAGGAAAATTAACTTGGGTTTCTTGGCAGAAGTGGAATCGATAGAGAAGGGAATAAAATTACGCAAAATAACGAATTGAAAATAAAAGTATAATTTTAAACTTGAGCGATATTCAAAAGATCAAGGTCCGTAGTCATTAAAATATTGTGTAGTTATGGAATATCGGCCGGTCAAATAAAACTAAATTGTAATCGGCTTTGTTACCCAAAAAGTCAAAGTCTAGGCCCTCAAATATAACAGTAAAACTAATATTATTTTGTTCAATTCGAACATATTTATCATCATACATGATCAAATTTTGCCTGAAGCAAAATGTAGCACTAGATAGTACTCCCAGTGTTACACAGGATAATTTCCACTGTGAGGTGACTGCTAATTTGTATTCTACAAGTCCGTCCGGTTTACATTTGCATTCATATCATCTTTGCAGCATGCGTCATATAACTGATTCACATAGGAAAGGGGAGGGAGTATTGTTTTTCTCAGAACCTTCTTGTTACTAACCGGCAGCCGAGAAACGAAAGTTTGCTCTCTTTGTTACAGTATGTTTTAAGATTCCAGTCTACCAGCCATTTTGATTTTATGAGCGTAGTATTAAGTGTATGGAATTCTACTACCGTCCACAAATCTTTATTTTTTGATCTATTTGAATGAAAGAAAGAGCATTCACAAAAGAGCAAAGAATAATGAAGGTTTCTGCAGAATTACATTTTCCTTCTGATTCTTAAAAAGAGTTTTACTCTTATTTTAATGATTCGTATGCAGGTTTTCCGGTCTTAAAAAATGTTCTAAAATATTTTCAAAAATCGGAGAGTAAATTCAATTCCGCATAAACCTTCATTATTTTTTGCTCTTACGGATCTACTTTCTCGCATTCAAATATGTAAAAAGTAAAGATTTGAGAATGGTAGTAGAAATTCCATTGGATTAACATTACGCTCACGAAATCAAAATGGCGGGTAGACGGGTGCCTTAAATGATGATTCTGTGTATTTGTAAGTAAAAATAAAAATACTGAAAACAAGTGAATTGATTAAAAAATGAGCGACACTGAAAATAGTATTGTTTTTATTTCTGGTTTTAGCTTGATTAATTTAATTTATAAGAAACGAGAATCAAAAATTATTGAAGTATAATTTATATAGCAAACAAAAAAGCATTTTCCAATACTTGTAGCCAATTTAAAGGTTACTATTGTTACATGTACGCTTGAGCGAGGTTCAAAATTACGAGGTTCGTCGCCAATAGCCCACGTGTTGTCTCTCAGTGCGGCGTTAATAATCAATCAATCAATTAATTGTTACATGTGTTATTCTGAAAAAGGTATAAATAGAAATCAGTGCATGATTTTAAGACAGCTTATAGACCGGTGAACGGAGGTAGCCTTAGTTAAAGTTTTGAATTACCTCGCTGGAAGCATTCTAAACCGGGTTCTATCAAAACTATCATTGAAATACGGAGGGGGAGGAGAAGTCTGGAGAGCAGATCCTCAAGAAGCAAGTCCCTCAGGCGTTTACTATCTTTGTCAGTATGGGATTTTTGACCCTGAAGGATCTAAGTGATATTTTCTTTATCCAGAGGGGTTTGCAGTCTTTCTTAAATACGGATAATGAGCACGTAGGATTACCAAACGATATTTATATGACCCTTCACCTGGTTATACAATCTCCTCCTCCTCTTCATTCTTTCCTAAATTTGAAGAGTTTAGCATAAGAAATTGATAAACATTTTCCGTACTTAAACGAATGACGAAAGCAAATATGCCCAAATATGGCTCTTGTAATAAAATCAAGGCATCAATCAATCAACAGACATGATTGTGGATGTCAAGAGTGTGACCATTAAAAACACCGTCGCGTCGTTCAAAATTATGACGTCAGCGTGTAGCTTCTAGCATGACATTATTTGAACCAATCAACCGGATGGTTCAAATAATGTCAGGGGCTTGATTGAATGAATTGTTTTATGGGATACGGAGAAACAACGGCTATTATTTTCTAGACAGTCCTTAATCATTATTACTTCAAGTTTGTTGAATGTTTTTGCTACATATTTCTTTCAAAGTCCGCTAACTACACCCAATTCGGGACGTTAGGAGAGGGGGGTGCCAGCTCAGGTGTCGTCCTCGTCACTTGATCGTGGTTCAAAATTACGAGGTCCGTCGCCAATAGCCCTAGTGTTGCTTCTAGTGCGACGTTAATAAAAACTAAACTAAACTAAACACCTAATTCGCAACATAATTCTGAACCACGGTCATATGACGAGGTTAACACCCGAGCTGGTCCTTCCCTCTCCACATCTAAGCCATACCAACATGAAGATTGTTAGCCCCAAAATATTTCGCGTGAAGCAATCCTTTCATACAACTTTCTTTGGAAGTACAAAATAAGAATCCGGTATTCTTAGATTACGAGTCCAATCAATCTATAGGTCAAACTACCATAATCTCTTGTTCCTATGAAGGATGTAATGTTAAAAACAAAACTATGATAAAAAAACAGCAGGAAAAATGTAATTCTGCGAATCCACACATAAATAAAAGGAGCTTTAAGAAATAGACATCCCAATCCTCCTACAAGAAGATACTGTCGCAAATAACGAACGGCATGCTTCTGTCTATAATAGAAATAAAAGATAGCAAGTTTTCATATAATAGCACCAAACCTTATGCATGAAAATGTGAATTTGTAGTCGCATTTTGCAGCAGGTGAGCCGCAAAGTTTTGATTCTATCTCATGTTCTATTTTAATTCTGCCTCGTCGTCCACTCATTATAATGTATCAATTCTCTGAGCAATGACGAATCAATGTTGCTAATATCGTTTTTCAAATACTTCAGAAATTATAAAAAAATACAATACTTATCTTTTTTATTAAAATCGCGTCTTTTGCAATGTATCTAATGCGTTATGCGTCTGAAGTTCAATGATGCAAAAACTTCGAAAGATTACAAAGATAAAATAACCATATAGTCAGCAGTTAGTTCAAAAATCTCACTTGCAGTAAAACGTGAGCGTTATTTACATAGCAGTAATTACATAGAAAATGTGAGTTTTACGGGTTGTTTGCTCTTGAAAAAGGAATCATGGCACTAATCAAAAGGGAAGACGTATCTGAAAGAATCCATTATATTGACATTCAATGTTTCCTTTACAATCCGTCATATTTTTTAAAGAATTTGCCCGATGAACTATCTAGAACTAAGTACTTAATTTCTACAACGAAAACAGCTTTAATATTGCTAACATATATTTTCCTCAGATAATTAATATCTTTAAAGGAATTTATTCTATGATTTTATCGATAATATGTAAATATTAGGAAAATAAATCACGTTTATGAACATGTGTGACTAAACAGGTAAGAAATGTAACTTTAATCCATGGTCAATGAAGTTGAATTATCATATAATATAACAGAATAAAAGGGAAATAATCATGTGTATATATCTTTAAAGTCTATAAAATAATAGATATAATTATTTAAACATATATTTTAAATTTTTATAATATATATTTTTTGTAATAATAATATATAATTGTATTAATAATAACAATTTAAACCGCTATAGCGGGAAAGGAATATTGTCCGCAATTAGTAAAATATTTTCAGGATTACGATGCGTGTTTTTGGAATAAAATTGATTCTTTCTTTGCTCTCTGGTAAGTTCTTCTTTGTGTTTTTAAATGAAGTAAAAAGTACGCAGATTATTCCCTTTGTTTTTAGATATTGTATTCTATTTCGTACTTATTCATTTTTCTTTTATTCAATGTTTTGAAATCGTCAGTTTGCTCTTTCGATTTTTAATCATTCCCATTTTTAATTATAAAGTAATAGCTGAGTGGGATGGTTAGGATCCTATAAAAATAGTTTAACTACGCATCGAAGTCCTAAGTCTGTGACAGTATTATATATTACTTTATATCCTTAAAACGTCTCGCTATTCATCTTTGTTGATTCTAATTTTCAAAATAAAAGAATCCTTTTTGTCATTGATTTACTTTTATTATACCATATATATAAGTGTCCATATTGGAAGCATTTTTCATAAATTCTCAATAATTTTTCAGAAATTCATACTTTTGATTATTTTTATTTGTATGATCATAAAATATTTTTTAGGTATTAGTTTTAGTTTATATAAAATAATAGTATTTAATATTATTACGTTTGTATTTGATTTTACTTTGATTATGTTCTAATTAGTATTATAAATTTAGATATCTTTTTACTAAGAATTTTGCTTTTCTTCCATGATTTAGGTATTTAAGATCGTATTATATTTACAATATTGGCATATATTATGATAATTGCTTTTTACCACATTTATCGTAATATTATTTGGAAATAAGAAAAAATTATCTAGCAAATATAAAGAGATACCGAATAGCAAACAAAAACTCATTTTTTAGGTAGAAAAGTATCTCAGTTTTTTTTAAATATATAATAATTCCATTATATGGATTTATTAGTCTAAGAATATGACACAATAAATATCATAAACAGCTTTTGTGGAGGATACAAGAAATTGTGCAAAGAACACAATTCATTCCCGTTTTCTGTGATATAGGGATACTTAACCTGCAATTGTACCGGATTATTCCACTGAAATTGCAACACCGTGAAGGAGGCATGCAACAAACGTTACATTTGCATGAAAGGTTCATTGTATTGATGTATTCAAACCATTAGCATGTCAGCACATTTAAACAACGCATGTAAGAGTAACGCCATCTACAATGGGAACATTTTACAGCAGGTTTCTTATTCGGAAGGTACATTCCAACATTGGTTGTCGCGCTATGCCTCAGGTAAGAAAGCCTTTCTACCAGCTTGTGTCTGAATTTGACGGTGACAGAATAGATGCGTAGCAAGACTGTTTATCGTAGTAAACGAGAGCTATTCTCGATGTTCCTCATAGTTTCATCAACACAGACGAGAACGACACCTGAATCCTGCTGGAACCCCCCCCCCTCTTTCCTAACGTCCACTCCATCTCAGTGTGAGGACATTTAGACAGATTTAACGTACACTGGTGTTCAAAATTAAGAGAATTTGCTTCTTTTGTCGAATTTTATGAAAAGAATAGAGCGAAATGTAAAAATACTGCTTCGAAACAGGAGCCTAAGTTCAGCTTAACTTAATTTTCACCATATTTTCATTTGGAGAGAACCAGGGACCCGCTACTTGCCCTCCATTGTCCGAGAAATCAGATAGATAATAGATCAGATAGGCAATGGAAGAATCATTGATGTGGGCAAGTAACATGTGGAATGTCCGCACACACCTCCATGTCTTTGAAAGAGGCACTGTGACTGCTGAAAGGTATAGGGATGAGGTCTTGGAGCTCTATGTTCGCTTTTTCAGGGGAGCAATTGATCATGATTTCCTTTAAATGGATGGCAACGCGAGGTCACATAGAACCCATCAAGTCGACGAATTTCCGGAAAGTGAGGATATTCGTCGGAGGGATTGGCCAGCCAGATCTTCAAACCACAATTCTATAGAGCATATTTGGGACGCTTTGGGGAGGAAAACTGCAATTCCCAACCCCCTCCGAGAACCATCCGTGACCTGAAAACAGCTTTGCTTTGAGAGTGGGACCAATAAGTGGGAACTCATAAACTCCCTTATTTCCAGCATAAAATTACGGTGCGAGGCCTTTATATCTATAAGAGGGGACCATACTCCCTATTAACCCTTCCTTTGGTTCTATTCTGAAATTATTGTTTCATACTTTGCGACTCCAATGAGTGTTACGCCCGCTCATGCGTGTGCATTATAACTGTTGAATAGTTATTTTTTGTGTTTTATCAACCCTATATATAAACCAAATTTAATCTGTGCAGTAGTTATAGAAATAATCGACCAAATCGGAAAATTCTCTTAATTTTGAGCACCAGTGTACATCAACCCTACAACACGACAGGTGTTTAGTGACATTAGTCCTCGAACTCCTGACACGACGGAAACAACGCCGGTCACGAACTCGTTGCCGTGACCATTCTACCGTTGCCGCTAATAAGCAGTGAAGATATTCTAAAAAGACTGCTCCTGAATTGATTGTTTATTGACAACGCAATTAGAAGCAACATGAAGGCATTGGTAATGGTCCTCGTAATTTTGAGCCCCGGTCAATTACGGAGAACGACACTGAGCTCGTATCTCAATCTCTTAACCTTCTGCATTATGACAATGTGAAAATTTTGAGTCCCGAAAAATTTAACTCACATCAGCCCGTTTCATGACGATTCTTTACTGGGTTCAGGATTCGTATATGCAGCTCGACTGAAACACTACTTGCCACAAGCTCTTGATCATGACCACTAGGCTACAGCGGCTGCTAGTTCAATTTTGAATCAACATAGTTTTTAGAGTTATACAATACGATGAACGCGGTTTTAGTGCAATGGGATGATAAAATTGAGGTTTGGTTGAGGTACAGTAATAATTGGATCTGCACAAGTTTTGGACTTGGTTTAATTTTTCGACATATTATGTCGTATATAATGGTATATAGTATACAGATATGCGTTAAATTTTGAAGAAGAAAAGCGGAAAGCATCTAAAGAAATGAAGAAAACATATAATTTAAGAAAGAAGAAAATAGATGTTGCTTTCAATTCATTCAAGCATTCTCAAATTTCTAGATCGACAGATAATTCTGGAACTTTTTAAATAATATATATTTCATTAATATGCGGTAGAACGTCCATAATAGTTTATCCGGATAGTATTCCTCGAAATAAATTATTCCTAAGGAGTGAATAGTTCTGAGTTGTTTTATTTTGAGGCTGGTCCTGGGTTCAAGTTTCGATTCTACTAAACGTAGTAGTATTGAAAAATGGGGATGCTGTGCATACAATTCAGTTTTAAAATGCAGGTAGGAAATTCCGTGATGGTGGTATCAACCGTTGATTTGCCTAAGACTCTCAATGAATTGAGCCGAGAACATTAAAACAATAATATTTCTTATATTTAATATCATTTTTTGACACGTTTTTTCCGAAAATTTAGTTATTTCCTTTACACAGTTAAGAAAAATATTCAATTTTTAAAAAGTAAACTTATTTTTGAAATGTTTAGGATAAAGCTGTGGTAAAAAATAATATGAAAAATGCAATTTGATCGTTTATGAAAACTGCTATACCGTGAAGACATTAGACGAGTGAGTTAAAACTTACATCAAATGCAAATAAGAGGGTATTCTTTAAAATTAATTCAAGTTTCCAAATCATCATGCATGCGTTGGCAGAGCAGCTCCCTCTGAACTGCTTATTTTCCCATTCATATAGAGAACTGTAAATGGACACAGAAAATAGTCTATGATTATCTGTCGGTGGTAAAAGCTTCGTGAGATGCCACAACACACCTCTACGACAACCTAGGACTCAGCATGGACAAATAAAGAAGTCTGAACGGAAGGAATCCAATGATTATCATTGGTGGAGGGCACTTTTCTCATCTAGCAGTAGCAGTTCATAACGGGTGCAATGATCAACAGTGATGAGAGTGTAGAAGCAGTGGACCCAAGAGGATAGGATGTATTGAAAATCTGGCAATGGACGATATAAGATTACGTCAGCATGGGGTAATAGATACCACATTCGTGTGGCACTGGCAAATAGTACAGCGTTATTTCGACAGTTGGCAGATCGTTGGAGCGTGAGTGAGTGAGTGAGTGAGTGAGTGAGTGAGTGAGTGAGTGAGTGAGTGAGTGAGTGAGTGAGTGAATGTAAAGTTTATTGGCGCAAGAATCAGATATGGCTATGTTACGCCAAACAAGATTAAACTGTGGTCTAGACGTGAAATTGAAAAAAAGATATATGATTGACAAGAAGGAGGGTCGAAAATAGAGAAGGATCGCTAGGGTATCCCGGGAGTGCGTCACCCGTGTTTACCAAAGACAGTAAACCCCATGAGAAAGAAAAAGATCACTAATGTGCCTCGGGGTCATGATGCCCGTACTTACCTGAAGAAGGCAAGTCTCTGAGGTCCCCTGATATAATCCCCAGGGGCAGGGTGCCCGGCTATACCCCCAGACGCTGGGTACCCATTTTAGTCGCCTCTTACGAAATGCATGAGCTACAGTGTGACTATTTTGTCATTCCCGGTCACCACACGGGTCCAGATCGTTGGAGCACTGGTACAGTTACGTCAATGTATGTCCGACAATTCATTGGTATCTAGCGCAACGTGGACTGCGTTTAAAAGTTCTTATATACAGGAGTCACTTTATGAAAAAAGTATTGACGAAAAGCAGTTTCAATAGACTCTTTGACCTAGACACTGGCGAGCCAGTTTCCAACAAGTTGACTTTTCAGACGAATCCTGCTTTAATTTGGAGTAGTGTTGGCTGCATTAAATGATATGGTGATGAATGCCAGCTTCTGAATGGCTTTATCCAACGCCAAACGTAATTGTATTTGGCACCATTGGGTATCTTTGAAGATCTCAGACACTAAGAATTGTGGGTAATGTCAACAGCAACCGGCACATTAGAGAAGTTCTGGAGCCCATAGTCATACCCTGCCTTTAACGCATTCCTGGAGCTGTTAGGAAAATGTTCGTCCACATATTTTCCAGAATATTCTAATCTTCTTTTCAGTACAACGGCCATAGCTTCTTTCTTGACTTACCTAATCACCGGATATGCTGCCAACTGAAAAAGCCAGATTTCATCGACTGATTCGCTACCGTGACTAATACAGATTAGCTCTAGGATGGAATAGAAGCAATTTGGAATACACTTCCTCAGGTACTGATTTAAAAACTGTTTGATTCGATCTCTAGTGGTATAGAAGTACTTTATGCAGTGGGTGATCACTTCATAAAATTCTGATTTTAGTATATAATATATTTCTGCTTTTTAAATTTAATTGTTTATTTGTATCAATTCTGGTCGTTTGCGAAATAAATTTCCTTTATTTATGATGAGTCCTACATAGAGTTGTAATTTTTACAACCGCAGTTGTACTAATTCCTATTAATTCTTTACCATCGAATCTGATAATAGCTTATGGTAAATAATTATTTTTGCCTAATAATTAATTGTGGTAAATAATTATTTTTGCCTAATAATTAATTGTGGTAAATAATTATTTTTGTCTAATAATTCATTATGGTAAATCATTATCTTTATTTAATAATTAATTATGGTAAGAATAATTTTATCATGCAAATAATATTCTATCTCTAAAAATTACCAGCAAGTATTCGATTGTTCGAAAGCGAAAGATAAGTTACGCGGATGAAAATTCCCTCCACATAAATAAAGCTTTTAATTTTCCTTATTTCTATTCATAACTAATTGAGACATCACATACTTATACCGAAACGTAATTTTTTTCAAATTATGACAATAACAATCATCACCATCATGCAAAAAATGATACAGATTACATCTTTTAGGAAATTGCAAAATTGAAATAAATCTTATTTTACCTTAAATACTTAAATTAGTATTCAAGGCACTGACCACTGCTTGAGCAACAAGACTTGTTCCGGTCACCTTTCGGTGTGTATTGAGTAAATAAACAACCCCCAAACAAATCACTAATAACATACGCCGTCGTAAATAAATTCATAATCCTTCAGCAATTCTAAATGAGACATTAATAGGATTACATTCTTCATAAATTATGAAAGGCAGTGTCGCTAAGCAGCAGTGTCCTTGAAGGCTTCAATTATCGACAGCAATTTCCAATCAAAACATCTTAAATCCTTGCGCCGTGCTGTAGCGACGAAGTTTGTCACTCCGATCGCCATTAATTGCAGCAATCACTAGCAGCAAATCATAGATAAATGACTGCGATTCGACAACAAAGGAACAAAACAAAGAGCGCAAGTTCAGAATAAACAAAATAAAATATCTGCCGTATTTTTTTTTTCTTCAGAAGAATCAATTTTCTGTCCAAATAACCTTGACTAGTCGGGACACTTTCTTTGTTTGGGAAATATTGTTATTGTCGTGCGCCTCCATTTCCGGTTAGTGGTACTCTTTCGCCTTTTGGCAACAAAGAAAAGAAGGTCAATTTTCCCGCGCTTTTTTTTTTAAGAAGTAAAAGTTCATTCATTATTATTATTTCTTTAGAAGGATGCTTTTTCACCGTTCTCGACTCTTAATTAGGTATGAAGATCTGGTCTTTCTTTTGAGCGAAATTGAGACCTGTGTTCCATTCATTGGAACGTACAGGTTACCACGGAAGTGAAACAATTTGGAGCATAATGGGGTCATCTGATGTCTTCTTCGCTGCAGGTAGGATCATGCAAATAACCCAGACAGTATGATCTTTTACACTGACACAACACAAAAGTGCCGGAAGCAACAAGTGGTATCAGATTTCAACACGCTGCAGTTCTTACGTGTTTTTTTCCCATGATTCGAAGCTTTCGAATTGCGAAAAAAGTATTTGTGAGTCACATCCTTATATGGATATAAACTTTTTTATGTGTATCAAAGCATTCAAGTGGAATGGTCAGCAACAGATATGTGTATGCCTGCAGTGTAATAATGTAAATTTTTCTACGGTTTTCCAGTTTCAAAAATGTTCAATTTTTTTTACTTTATTTAGAATCTAAAACATTGATACGTAAGTTTTCATCAAAATTTTAAGGAATTTTATTTTATTTTCTACCATTCTTTGCATTTATTTGATTTATTTTTTGCATCAATGAAATTTATATATATATATATATATATATAAATTTCATTATAGTGGTAAATTCAGACTACAGGGAATGTGTTCAAGTGTTGCGCAGTGAAGCCTTTTTCATTTTAATAATGTTCAAGAGGGTTCAAGTTGAGTATTGGATGTCCCTTAGCAATCGGCGTCTTTTGGGTGCGATAACGATTTAAATGTGGCGATTTAGGTTATGGAAACCCTAAATTTTTGTTAGCTTTTCATTTGCAACATCTTCATGACGTCACTGCTTATGTAGCGCTACTTTGGCGACCTTTCTTTTAAGTCGCTAAATTTTCGCCGCAATCGCCAATTTCACCGATACTGGACTTTAACCTATGTATAATATATATATACACACACGGTGCACTGCTCAACTTAGAGGAAAATCTGTTGTTATGTGTGGAAAAGTTATCTTTACTGTTTTATGGGATTCACATGGTATTTTATGACTTGCTGATCTTTATAACAGAAGTAAATTACTGCACTATATACTGGGAACTTTAGGAGAAGGTTAGAGCAAAATATCGGTCCCAATGACGTTCTATTGCAAACCGCCATGTTTTCTTTCTCTACGACAATACAAGACTCTACACAGCTGGTATAACTCTTGAACGGTTAAAGTCCAGTATCGAGTGGATTGGAGATTGCAGCGAAAACTTGGCGACGTAGAAGAAAATCGCCAAAGTAGCGCGTGTATATATATATTGTATATATATAATGATTGTGTGTTACTTGAAATGTAATATATCGTAAAGCAATTAAAACTAAAACTAATTGCAACCCAAACCAAATCTCAGATGTAAAAATTTTGGCAAACAGTGAAACAATAAATTTTGTTATAATTCCCCATTGCTTTGTTACGTTGGACTATTTGTAAGTTTTCTCTTCACGAACCTCGAAGACTTTTCGAAATTTGAATTGCATAACACTCTGCCAACAAAATGAAACGTGATTAGGTTAATTAGATGAAGATAAAAAGTCCAGTAAACTGATTTACAGATATTTATATACAAGCGAACTATAACTGAAGAGAAATAGAAGGGAAACAGACGATAACGACAATCTCTTAACTGTTGTAGAATGGAGTGAATCAACCTAATTAATCGTTTATATTAATAGTAGTCGGAAATGATCCATGATCAGAATAAAATGAGTTAAATCTGCTATAATCTAGAAGTTCTTGAATTGGAATGAGTGATTTCGTAGCTAAGACTTTATTATTTGAACTTGAACTAGAATTAACTGAGTTAAAATGGATTCGAAGGATAGCGATCTTGCATATTCTTTAGTACATAATAAAGTGTTTCTTCCTGTTCCTATGAGCCTTCCATTTGAGTTTTGAACTTATTGACGATTTAGACTTTAAAATGACTGCAGAGTTAAATAATGAAGGAAATACGTCACTACTTCTTCGTATGACCTAGTGGTTACGGTTGCGAGCTCGCTGACAGCATTCTTTCCGTGGGGTCATGGGTTCGAATCCTGATGCCACAAGACCCACCGTGTAGTAGAACTGATGCACGTTAAATCTCGGGCTCAAAGTACTCACGTTGTTGTGGTGTAGAAGCTCGTAGAGTAAAAGGCCAGTTGAGGTGTCATCTTCACCTCTCAATCGTGGTTGAAAATTACGAAGTCCGTCGCCAATACAGCCTCGCTTTTAAGTACGATATTAAGAAAACAATGGTGGCCAATACTGTTTCAGTCGATTCATAAGTTCCTTTCTACGGTTGACTTCATTTCAAAGGAAATGTTCGTTTCATTGGTCTAATACGTCTGTTGCCAATCGCTATTATATAAATAACGGTGATTTCAGAGGCAAGTTCCTTACTTATTAATATTAGAAATTCATATGTATATACATATTTTAACCCTATTTTAATTATTCATTTGTGAGTTTTCCGGTTTTTAAAAAATATCTTAAAATATTTTTAAGAGTCGGAGGGAAAATGTGATTCCGCAGAAGCATTCATTTTTTGTTGTTGTTGTTCTTTCGGATGCACTTTATTGCATTCAAATGGATCAAATAATAAAGATTTGAGAACAGAAGTCGAAATTCCATGGGATTAACATTATGTCCACGAATTCAATATGGCGGGTAGACGGGAGCCTTAATCCAACAATTCCTAATGATTTCGATTCTTGTGACGTAATGGTAAGAGGAAACATTCAATTTCGTGTTCCCAGCCAATCATGTCATGCACTTCATTATTGCCAACTATTTTTGCAGGAATTTTCTTTAAAATGAGCGTGATGATGAACAGTATATGCATTTTAGTTACTTATACTATACAAGAAAAAAACAAAAAAAGAAATATTTTGCGTTTTCAAAGCACTTTATATAAGAATACTTATGCTATATATATATATATAATTGCAAAATATGAATGGCATTTACAAGTACAACAACAAGTACGCGAGACCAATGTCAACTAAGATTCAACGGAAAACACGTGATTCCATCAGTCATGTGACCGTCGTGAATTCAACTCATTATACCAGGAAATTCTAGCCTATTAGCAGAAAGGTGGATACATATTTTTTTTTACTTTTTCTCTTGTCTCGTTGAACGTATTTTTAAATGTTTTCAACAATCTAAAACTCCACAAATGAACGACTAAGACAGTCATTAAAATATTTTCATAATGAGGAGGAAGGAAAAAAACAAACGGATAGAAATATTCTCTCTCTCTCTCTCTCTCTCTCTCTTTTTTTTTTTCTTAAAAATCTTCAGGAAGCTATTACAATCGAATAAATGCAAGTTTTAATTTGAGAGTTTCGTTAAGAAAATACATTTTCGAATTTTAATAAAAGTAAGACATTTTGGCTCTTCCACCACTTTAACGTTTCGCAAACATTTATTTATTAGAATAACAATACAACAATATATACAGCAAATATCGTGAATTTTTTAATATATTTTTAAAAAAAATTATAATTTATAAGTACACTAAAAATTCTATTCACGACAATACATCAGAGTGTTATGCCAGAAATATCTTAAAAATATGTTCAATTTTATTCCATTTTTTATAATTTTTAGAAGATATTTAAATTATACTCCCTCTGCCCTATAATAATTGTAGCAAAGGAATATTCAAACAGGAATTATTGGCGAATGCATCTATAAGTTATGCTGTAGTGAAAATGTGCGAAGCCTTAAATTAAAATCAATGTTATCCGATATTTATCTATCATTTATTTTTACACACCTCAATTTTTAGTTAAACCTAATTATTACGAATTATGACTATATTTCTAACTTCGTCAGCTGATCTAAATCAATTGGTTTTTTTTTCAGTTGAATACTGACTTAAGTAAAAGAAAGATGAATAATACCGGTAAAAAAAAGTTTTTTGAACATGAGTCTTCTTTCAAACTTCATACTTTGCAAAATATAATTTTGTATACCTTTTATTTCATTTTTTCAATAAAAATAAAAATAAAAAAATTTATTTTTCATTAATTTTTTTTTACAAAATAATAATTAACAAAAGGGGAGTTTAAGCAATGACCCTTTCACCTTGGCAATATATTGGGCGACTTGGCGAGACACTTGGCGTAAAATTTAATTCATTAAATAATTAGTTTAATGAATTAATTTTTATTAGTTATAATTAAATCATCATATTTTCATCCAAAATAATCGTATAGAAAAAATCAGCTCAATTGAACACTTTAAAATGAGAGAAAAAGGCTTTGAAGTTTTGACCCATACATATAATGTAAGTTAAAGAAAACCCATTAAAAAGAGAATTTTCAAGCAAAGATCAAGTTGCCATTGTCCAGTTCTTGACGCATCAAAAGAAAAGCAAAAAGTTGCAAAAACTTTCAATTACGTTAGTTGCAAAACAATTTAAGTGCTACAAAATGACCATATCAACGGCCTTCCGAAAATAATTCTTGAGGTGAATCTTATGTTAACGTAGATCCTTTGAAAAAACAAAACTGTGGACGTAAATGTAAAGATTATTAAGAAGAAACACTTGAAAGCATATACCTCTTAAAAGAAGAGGCACCATAAAATCAGCAGCTCGCATCAATGAAGTTCGCAAATCTACATTATTCCAAATTTTGAACGAAGGAAAATTCATTAAAACTAGTTTGAAGTTATATTAAAACATTTTTTACAGAAAAGAATAATAAAAACTGCGTAGAATTTTGTCTTCCGAAAGAATTTCTGACCAACAATTTTAAAATGAGGAACGATAAAACTGAAAAATAAAAAAGGAGAGTGTAATAATCTTTATTTATATGTAATTTAAGAGGACACATCAAAAAACTAAAGCGAAATTAAATCTTACAAGACTAAATAAATGCTTTTATTTGTGTCACAAATTTGAAATGATTGAATGATCTTTAAAGCTTTTAGACGCAACCTTTATTTCAAGTGGGGGGGGGAGGATATCATTTCTCAAGCATATATAACAAAATTGCACGTTACAAAATTTGTCTAGAAGAAAAACTGACAGAGATTTGGAGATTAAAATAATACTCTGCATGGATATTGATAATTATACGACAAGAATCTATTTAACTCTATAATTTGAACGAATTGGGAGGTTAAAATTGAAGAGAAAAACAATCGCACAATGATCCGTGTTATGTCAATAACTTCTTACAAATTTCTCACAAAGGCTTAACCTAATTCACAGATATCCATTCTCCTGTCGTAATTAACGAATTTTAACTGAAATTTGTGCGCAGTTGTGCTGAGATAATGCTCTAGACACATCAATAATAATTCAGAAAAAAAAAATGCTATGCTGTGAATATCCGATTATGCTTAGAGAGAAGAGCAGGTGATGTTCGATTCCAACAACGATAAAATACAAATTCCAGGAAACAACCGCTAGCTGAGCGGCTAGAAACAACCTCAGATTAGAGTTTTAGCACTTATTTTGTTTATTTAACTATAGTTTGCTGATCTTTATCATCCACGCACGGTTTGTCAGCGAATTAGTTCAAGATCGAAACTTTTTTTTTTCCATGATAAAGTGGAATTTGTATTGAAAACAGCCAATTTATATTCGGATGTGTTTGATTATTAGATAAAAATAAAAAAAAAACTTAGACCGTCTGTTACCTTCGAAATGCGTGCGAGTTTGTTTATCTATGTTTATTGAAACAGATGGAAAATAAAATCTGATATTCTGGGAGATTTTAAAAGTGAATAACCAGATTGATCTGTGAACTTCCACTTAGCATTAAAAAAAATATGACATTCGTAATAATAGATGGGATTATGATAAGCAAAAAAAAAAAAAAAATTCACGCTCGTGAACTGAGATGCCATTTTGTAAGAATCTTCTTTAGGCTTAGCAGAAAGGTCTCGAATAAAATAATCCATTTTGCACATAATCTGCTTTGGAAATATTTTGATAACCGTATTGATCTATGAACTTCAATCTGGTTAAATCACATTCGTTACATTATTTGAATTATAAGATTGGAAAAAGAGCGATGCTCGTGACTCCAGACGTCCTTTTGTAAGATAGGTTTCGTCATTCTTCCTCTAGGCTTAGTGCAAAGGTCCCGGTTTCAGGCTGACACAAGTGATTTTCCACATGATCTGGTCTGAGATTATTGCAGTCATCTTACTCGAAAATGTGACCTCTCACGTATTAATGTAAATTCTAATATTCTTTGAACCGGTCAAATTTCAAAATAACAATAATTCCGTCCTTTAATCTGATCTATAAGATAATAATTTTAAAATTATTATATGGATTAATTTAAAAAATATTTTTTTTAAAAAAAATATCAATTATATTAGAAATTTATGCCTTTTATATACATATGTCTTACTTTAATTCTTTATCTTGATTTTTGCTTTGATGTTTAAGGTTGGTTTTTAATTTGTTGTAATTTTGAATTAATGGCTTATGTCTGTATTGAATTTTAACATTGTTATGAATAATAATATTTAAGTTAGTTTTTGGTTTACTTTCATTAGAATTTTTGGTTTATTTTTAACTTAGTTTTTATACTAAGTTTGATTTTTGGTTCATTTCAGAATTAACTGCTTTTTTTTTTTTTTCATTTAATTCTGTAGCATTCGAGTTTTTTAACTCTAAATAAATTTCTTTGAAAGTTTTAGTGGTTATAATTTATATTTTCGTATAATTTTGTTTACACACATATAGATATATACACATACATATATCATCACACACACACATATATATATATATATGTGTGTGTGTGTGTGTGTGTGAGTATGTGTACAATTAAACATCCTGTGGACTAATAAAATGAATTTCACTTTTCTTTTAAAATTAAGATTTAAATAAAGCAAGTGAAAGCGAAGTTCAAGTTTAACTGCTGTTTTTATTTAAAATTCGTTGAGAGAGAGGCAATAACATGATGATGATGATTCAGCGCTATGTCGACCACACAGCCGAAGCGAAAAGAGCATATGATGAAAACAGAAGAGAAAGCTTTTTCACTGCGTATGTTAATTTATAATAGGGATTTTTTGTGAACATTTTTTTTCAGTCACATCATCTAGGCGTAGGGATTCTTAGGGAATTTAGCTGCAGACAGAAAGTTTGGTAGGGATTATTTCTGACAGATTTACAACTGTGGGGAAATTGATTAAAATTGCACGTGATGTAATAAATAAAAGGATAATTTGGAATTGGACCAGGAAATAGAAATAAACTCTTTATTTTGAATTAGAGAATAGGAAAAATCAGAAAGTTAAATTATTATTCAAAGAAACTATTAAATTAAAGTTAAATCATTACAAATATATAACAGTATTCTATTTCTTTTTCTATTTACTCTAGAGAATAAATAGAAAATGTTTAGTATAACATTAAGCATTGTTCAGTTAATATCGAGTTTTTGAACGAGACTTTATTCCTGTGAATTATTGGCTATCGTAAAAAGTTCACAGCAATGCCGACATGATGTGTATACGAATTTTAAAAAAAGAAAGAAAAAACGATTTAAAAATCTAACTTAACAATCATAAAGAACTTTTTCCACACACCCACAAAACAGTGCTTAAATCCAAGGCCGAAATGAGAAAGTTTTCAGCCATTTAAATAAATTGGCGAAGATTATAGCTCATCATAAATGCATCACCATAACAAGGCTCTTCTCGAATAAGAGATTTGTATTACAATGCGATAAACAAAAAAATGGGTACCGCCAAAATAAAAAGAAATTCGCCAATTGAAGCCTTACCGGTAGAAACCGAAAAGGACATTTCCAGTGCATGATACTGACTCGTCGCCAATAAAAAAAAAATCCATAAATGTCAAGGTTGGCACGATTACAATCCAATAGTAATCAAGGGCATTCATTTTCAAACGACATGACAGTTGTGAAGGCGAAATTGGCTCTTTCCGCTACGGAAAACTGCCATTTGGCGATGGTGATGGCTGCTGATAACGCTAATAGGCGTAAGTCCTTTCAAGGATATGATTTGGCGATGGTGACATTTCGTACGTGCCAAATGTATGTAATTTACAAATGCAGAGCGTGTTTTTATGTAATCGAGTCAGTATTGCTTTGGGCAATATTACAACAATCGAAAAATGGATTATTTATTGCTTGGAATCAGAAACTATTTCATTCTGGAAAAAGTGGTTGTACGTTTTTTTTTTAGCCATCAATGAAAGGCATTGTATCCCGAGATCATAAAACGACTGTCGTGTTTTTAAATAAGCCTTCCATATATATATTTAATCTCTTTATAGTTATAATAATTAAAAGGTTTTTTTTATTTGGTCATAAAAATTGTCTAGCATATTCATTTATTTATTTTGCTCATCAGTTATTTAATAATGAACATGCAGGCATGGATTATAGAAATAGATGTACGTCTAGGAACTTACAAACAATAGCTTAGGTTTACATGTTGCTGAATAAATTGAATTTGAAATATATATAATTTATATTTCTCATAAAATGATGAACAACTATAAATTATCATCATTTCCATGTTGACACGTAAAAAACGATGACAGAGCTATTTTGAATTTTTAATCGATACGTACTCTCTAAACTACAGACAGAAAAAAACGGGGGAAAATGTTCCCCTATATTTAATTCCCGATCCGATATTTTCAATAGAGATTGACTAATAACATCGATAACGTTCTTTTGTATTGAATCCTACAACTTATAATCAAAATTAAGAGTTGTCAACCATTTTTTATGTTGAAATTATCAAATAATGCATAGCATATTACCTTAAAAAAAGTGGCTTAATTTTTATTTATTAATGTCTCTTCAGAGACGAGTACATGATTAGAATATCAAAAAGAATATCCTTAATTGGTAGATGTAGGATTCTGAAAAAAGATAACATTCATTTCACAAGCATTGCAAAAACAAAGGCTTCAATATTAAAGAAATGTCCTATAATGCATACTTAATTATTTTCTGTATTTTCAGTGTTTTTTTTTAATTACTAGACTATTTTTCTATGTATGGCTCTGAAACTTGGCCTTTAACTAAAAATGGGGAATACAAAATTGCAGTTTTTGCAGAGAAAGGTTATCAGAAGTATTATTGGTGTAATCAAAGAAAAATGGCTTCTAATGAAGTAGTTTTAATTTTGAAATTTATAGAATTTTTAATGACACCATTAAATATATTAAAGTAAAACGAATGAATTAGGCTTCTCATATTGTGTTAGAATGGACGAAAATAATCTAATAATGAAGATTTTTGTTGCAAAGCCCTTTACCAGTTGGAAAAGAGGAAAACCAAAACTATGGTGGCTTGATTCTGTTGAATCGGATTTCTTGGAGGAATATCTTCAAAAGGAGGTCTTGGCCCACCCTAGGCTATTCAATCAAATATGATGATGAAGAGACTATTTTTTGTATTCGTGTCATTTTCGAGGTAATTATTATATATGACTTTTTTTTCCATTATTACAGTAATTTTAGAGAAAAGAGCAAGAGTCTATAAATATAATTCGATACTTTCTCACTAACGCAGCATTCGGCGACATTGGCATGTTTGAAAGCGCATTTTCCAACATACACGTGACAATGACTAAACCACGCATGCGTGTATTACAACTTGATCAATTACAAGTGAATTGACACATCTGAAATTCAATGCCCCCCACGCTCTTTTCTTCATAACGAACCATAATGAGACTGTAATATTATCATTCGATAAAAGAAATTCTGAATAATTGGAAAAATTCTTCAAAAATATGACGTTATATAAAAAAGTGTGTGTGACGATTTCCCCTGAATCTAATTAATTTTTAAATTCATTTAATATTTTTAACTCCTCGAGCATAGTGTTCCTAATTATTTCATGATCCCGTTCATTTTAATCTTTTAATTTATGCGATCACGCGATTTCCAAAAATGCACAACATCAGATCAGCAAATCTCATGCTCTCAATTAATAGGAGTATTCCCTACCAGCCACTCTGATTCCTTATAAGATACCTAAAGACCCCTACATCTGTTACCATGTAATCTGTATAATCCTCGATTGAACTTCCCACTAGAAATAAACAGGGAAAATTTTCTATCACTTCTCACATAATTATCAGAGTTAGTGGATGTGTGTCATCCACCCTTCCCGATGTATCTGCCTCCATCTTGTGTGAATATTAATAAATTCGTTATTCATTAATTTAAAGTTGTGACGCCCGCCCGACCCGGGCTTCCTCTTGTGCCATAACTAGATTCAATTATTAAACACTACGACACAATAATCAAAGAGACACTAGAACAATATTTACGGAATTTATTAACTTATATTTACTATGACAACAACTCACTATGCTCTCCTGGGGAATATTTCAAGTAACTAAATTCAACCCACCAATAGTAATCCAACAGACTCTTACCACTAATCCTTCCTCGACTGCAACTCAGACTCTGGATCAACTGTTGAAAACAGTAGTAAATGAACGTCTTGCAACAATATTTAATCTAACCCTCTATTTCAACCTCTCTTTCCACTCCTTCTTCCGTTTATCTATAACTTCAGCTTCACTTCTCCTTCAGCCTCTCACTCGCTACTTTCAGTCGGGGTTTATATATTTCCCAACTCTTCTGCTTCACTTCATTTCTACCTGCTTTACATAATCACGTTTTTTTTTTTTTTTTGGTTGGGCAAAGGTTGTTTATCAAAAGCAATCCATCTCAATTAAAAGTCCCCAAGGTTTGTGAAGAGAAACCGCAAATAGCCCAATGACACAAATTTTCCTTTTCAAGCCACGGCTGTCATGACTAAAGTACACAAAATGTTTTAAATTCAATATTTCCAAATTACCGAAGAAGTATATATCCTGATAAAACTCTCTCGCCAATTAACAAAGTCGCCAACACATTGGCGACTTTTCACACAGATTTACAAATGATAATAATTCGAGATAAAAACCAACGTTTTTAAAAACAACGTTTTTATATAGTGGCAAAATTTATTAAGAAAGATTATTGAAATATTAGTTAAAACTGGTCGCAAATATCTAAATATTGCATTGTTAGGCAAGTAAGAACGGTTCCCGAAATTTCAGAACTCTAGCTTGATGGGAAGTTGGTTAATTTAACGATAGAAAATTTGATGACACACACACACACACATAGAAACACGAACCAAGTGAAATACATAAAAACGTTAAAAGTAACTAAAATTAATTAATTAATTCTGTAAATTAAATGGTTGGAATGCAGTTTAACCCAATCACTCTTGGCGACAAGAATTATTTGGCGGTATTTTGCCAAATGTGGCTACCCTGGTCCGTTTTACGGACTTAACGTTCAGCCAAACAAAAAAATCGCCAAGTTGGATGCCAATTTTTGAAATCGCGCCAAGTGGTTGGGATAAACTGCATTATTGAAGAAAATACTAGCTAAAACTTGTCGCAAATGTCCAAATATCGTATTGTTAGGCTAGTGAGAACGATTCCCAAGGTTTCAGATTTCTAGCTTGATGGGAAGTTGGTTAAATTAACGATCGAAAATTTGATGACACACACACACACACACACACACACCAAGTGAAATTCAGAAAAACGTTTTAAAAAGTATCTACGGGAAGCGGTTAGGGTATTGTACTGTAACGGGATAATGCTAGTTAATTCAGTCAGGGACTAGTGTGGTAGTAAGGCAAATGGAGCTCAAGTATCATCTTCGTTACTTCCCCGTAGTTCATCAGTTGATGGATCAATTGTTTATTTACGTCGCATTTAGAAGCAACATGAGTGACAAAGATGATCACCTGACTTAGTATCCCACTTTCCCCACTACGCCAAGGTTAGGATTTGGAGCCTCGAAATATTTAATGTACACCATCCCTGCTACAAGGTGGGTCTTTAGCAGCTTAAGAGCATGAACTCACGACTCAAAGGGAAAAATAACAGCAACGAGTTCGGGACCATGACCACTAAGGTTACCCGCTACATGTCTGGTCTTTAGTGGCATCAGGGCTCGAAGCAACAACTCATTGGTTGCTTAGACCGCAGTAGATTAGTGATCATGTCACGAGCTTCAAGTTTGGTGTCGTTCCTGTTATTTGAGCGTGATTCAAAATTATGAGGTCGCCAATAATTCCCGTGTAGCTTTTCACTGTGACTTTAATAAGCAATCAGTCCTCTTACAAAGGGGACGTTGTAGCACTATAAAAGGAACTAATTTCAAAACCTTCAAATAGTATGGAAAATAAAAGAAGGATGCAAGAAGCTCAAGTGTCGTCCAAGTCACTTGACAGTCACTCAAAAGTATGAAATTCGTCGCCAACAATCTTAGCATTGGCGTTGGGCGATGTCAATTTTAATCGCTTAATATTGGACTAGACATACTGAAAAGGACTCGTGAAATAAAAGAAAAAAAATTGCTTAATTAAATCAAACGAAAAGGAGAGACTTGATGTATTGTTTTCGAAACTTCATCTTTGTCTGAAAACTCTTGTGAAACATTGCTTATATATATTTGTAAGAGAAAAGTTACAGATCACTGAACATTAAGCAGCTCTAAAGTAATACAGAAATTGAAAATCCTTTCACGCAAGTGTGAAAGCTGCTTTGTTGTAATTAAATCTATTGTTGCATAACGTTGATGTTGTTAAAGTTGGTTTCGATCGTCACGGGTAAACTCGCGTTTCTTTTAATTAGTGTTATTTAAAATGACATAATAAACTACTCATCGAGTTGTCATACGTTCTATTTTTAATGGGAATTCCTGCGTTTCCGCTAACTTCGGATTTAGCATCGATTTCAAAAGATTTTTTCCGTTATTTGATGAAAGGAAATTATTATCGCATAATTTCCCCCCCGTAAAGCCAGTCGCATTAGTGAATAGTTTTGTTATAAAACAACGCTCCAATAATTACTCTGTCGAATTAACCTTAAAATT
The DNA here is from genome assembly GCA_019974015.1 of Nephila pilipes. Classification (NCBI taxonomy): domain Eukaryota; kingdom Metazoa; phylum Arthropoda; class Arachnida; order Araneae; family Nephilidae; genus Nephila; species Nephila pilipes. The sequence goes on along the minus strand of BMAW01109658.1, from coordinate 40,420 downwards.
ATCTCAATCTGTAAGAGAGGAACTTTAGCTTAATAAAAGTGGTAGGCATATGCTCTGCCTTTAAAATTTATATATAATATTATTTACGTATTAGTTACTCTTGCACAGTTTGCTCCAAGTAAAACACATTATTAATTGTATTTTTCCATCCCACACTGTCCCAATTTCATAAAAACATAAGGAAAATCCTGTAGTTGAGACACCCTGTCATTTCGAACGATCCTCAGGTGACACCTGAAATATCTGACGCATGTTGGCGTGAGAAAATTGTGGCAGCCCGCCTTGATCTAGGGTTGCCAATATAATATAAATAGAGAGAGAGGTAAGAGCGGGAACGCGGAGCTCCGAAAAATAGATGACAAAGTATAAAATCATCTGTTATTGTTAAAGACTAGGTCTTTAATAAGACTAGCGAGGAAAAGGGCATAACACCTACGAGCTACACTCGTCATCATAATCGAATTACTAAGTACCTCAGTTATAAATTCCACAAATCTATTTATTCCACGTTAAGTAGTATCAGGTGGATTGCCATTACGATACATAAAAAGATTGATTGATCGTTTTCTTTACGTCACGCTGAGAAGCAATACGAAAGCTTCCAGCAATGGAACTTCGGTCCAGTGGCAAGGGCGACAATCCAGCTAGCACCTTCCACACCACACCAATATCAGAAAGTATCTCAATCAGATTTAATGTGTATCAGCCCCACTACATGGTGGGTATTTAGTGACATCAGGACTCGGATCCACTACACCACAAAATAATGCCGACCACAAATCCGCGACCATGACCACTTAGCGTATGAGATATCATCTGTGTGCGACAAGCGGAAACATAATGTCCAAAATTTTCTGAATTTTTTTGTACTGAACTTTCATCAAGATAAAAGTTTTTGTGTATTGTCTGTTGTATGCAGTAGTAATGGAGACCTTTGGAATACTGGTGTACGATTAAGTATTGTTCGAATAAATTGTAAATTCACTAGCGGAAATTATCAAATGATGTAAAACGCTTACGGTGATGATTTCTTGTCTGTACCAGCTTTACCATTAATATCAGAAACGCTGATCACTGTTCTGTTTTTCGATCGGAACTAATTGCAATTGAAGAGGGTCTTGAGGCTGAAGCCCCCAGCACAACTTATCAAGATTTCTACATTTTGACCGGTAGCTGCATTTCTATCCAACACTTACGGAACTGGTTTTGCATCGGTAATAAAGCATTAATCTCTATACTGACCTTACTTAAAACTCTTTCATTCTACTATGACGTACATCTTTACTGGATTCCTTCTCATAGAAGCATCAACGATAACTGATATCCTATCAGCCACTATCCACCAACAATTTTGCCCTCTATCACCCTAACTTTTCTGGAGACTTGCTCAAGAATTTAATCTACTATCGACATGTCCTGGCGATCTCACCGGACACATGACTGGTATTTGTGGCAAGCGGCGGAAATACCGGTCATATCGACCTTTCTATCTACTATCGGCGTTTCTTGGCGCTACTCCGACACATGCCTGATATTGAGGCAAGTGTTCGCTGGAGCCATCGTTTCTGATAGTGATCGGGTCGTGCAGACTGGAATGTTAAGATTTCTAAACAGTCACTTGAGGTGCTTCAAATTTAACCAGAGGAATGAGATAAGATTATTCCTCTGGTTAAAATTAAGATTTCTGTGGAAATCGTAACTCTGTTCGGTCTTCCCACGAACATTATCCTTTCTGTCTGCAGTTTTCCAGGGGACACTTAGCCAAGTCTTTGAATTTTTGAGTAATTTTGGGCCCACGAATCTTATTTAGCTTATTGGCTAAATAGGATAGAATTAGTAACAACAGCAGCAAATGAAATGAAATGCTTACGGTGAGGATTTCTTGTTTGAATCGAATGTGTTTGATTGATTGATTTTATTAACCCTTTCGCTACCGGAGGGAGAGAAAAAAAAAGTGCATCTCTGGGCCTGCGGCTTCTTACCGCGGAGTGTCAGGCTGTGCCCAGACGATTTTAGATACTAAGCCTAATTCGTGAAAAAAATTCCTCTAAAATCGGCAATTCATTAAAATATTTTGGTACTTACATATCTTATTTAAAATGCATTAAACTTAATATATACAAAAGAAAAAAAGATTTAATCGAAAATTCAATGTTTTATACATAAAATTACATAAAAAATCATACTTTTAAGAAAATACAAAATATATTTACATATGTTATATAAATTTCATGGTGTAATGATGTACCATTACATGGAATATATAGATATAAAAGATAAATCTTATTTTGCTGTATGGTATATTTATAAAAAAAAATCAATGCATAGTCCAACGTCATATGGCTTACGCACATATTGTGACGCTTCACGCAAGATTTTGAGCAAAGGGCACATCTTAGTCCCCCTCCCCTTTATTTTTTTACTTTAATATCAATGTACAGATTTAAATTATTACCGTCAGATTCATTTATTATTTCGTATAAATCTCAGTATCATAAAAACACTTTCTTTTCGTCATGATTATCGCTACAAATAAAAACTGACCGAATACAACGAACAGCTGAGAACATCTGCTACCAAAAGCCCTAACCTCCATAAAGGGCCATAAATTCTTCGAGCTTCTAAGAAGCAAGCAAGAAAGAAAAAAGCAAAGCAAAAGCAAGTGCACCCTTTAAATCATGTCATTACATTTAAAGAGCCGCGTTGCAACACGTGCTTTTAACAATTACTCCCCCCTCTTGGTAGCCAGAAGTGAAATCCAAGCCCATATCCCCAAGGTCAACACTCCAAATAGCCTATCTATATAGATTTCGCTGTATTGTAACGCCATATAGTAACATTAAAAAATCAAATAAAACGTTCTCATGAAGCGTATCTCTATTGATACGTTAGGCCGTAGAAGACACTCACGGAGCATATCGCCCGTGATACGCTGGGCATAGGAAAGCCAACACGAGCGTATCGCCCGTGATACGTTGTGAGCGAATGGGTTAACGTCGAACTAGAAGCAACACGAGGGCTATTGGCGACGCAAACCTCGTAATTCTGAGCCTCGGTCAAGTGACGAGGACGACCTTTCAGCTGGCAGCTCCCTCTCCAAACATCAACCACCCCGCCACCGGGAAGACTTTGGGCAGCAACAAATTTAACGAGCATAGGTCCGGAATACACGGCGGGTCTTTAGTGGCATCAAGGTTCGAACCCACAAACCGACGAAACCTCCGTGACCATGACCACTAGGTTACCGCGGCTATGAGTGATAGCGGGCTTATGGTGCAAGAACTAAATCTAACCATGCTACTCCAACCATCTGTTTTATGACCATAGGTTTACAAATAAATTTCGAATTTTAGCCTCATATTGTTATCGATAATTCTTTATCGTTTTAACTCGTTAATCGATAAATGGGTATTCCTTTCGTTATTTTACTGTGTAATCATTTAAAGCAGCCAACCTTTTGGATGCCAATTATTTGACGGATGAGTTCGGATGCACCTTATAGCTTGAGCACTTTTTATACCGTCTTATGTCCATTGTTAGGGTTTGGTAAATAGAGATAAGGATATATAGAATCTGAATCGTTTAGGGGAGCAAAAAGGATTAACTTAATTATACAGTTAAATTAATTACTTTAAGCAGATATAATAATATGGCCGCGGTAGAGCAGTGGTCGTGGTCGTGGACTAGAAGTTCCGATTTGTTTCCGTCGAGTCGTAAGTTCGTGTTCTGATGCCACTAAAGTACCGTCGTGTGACGGGCTGATGCACGTTAAATCGGGTCGAAGTCTCAAATCTTCCAAATGTGGTGGTGGGGAATCGGGCGAGAGGTGCCACCTAGGTGTCATCCTCGTCACTTGACCAAGGTACAAAATGACGAGGTACATCACCAATAAGCCTCGTGTTACTTCTAAGTGCAACGTTGACAATCAATCAATAAATCAAATTGGTATAACTGTTTTACAAAAGTATCACGCTATATTTCTGAGCGCAGTAGGCCTAGTGTATAAGGCAGCGGACTCGTGACCGGAGGTTTTCGTCGAGTCTTAGGTTCGAACATAGGGGCCATAAAGACCCGCCGTGTATCCGGGGTTGATCCACTTTAAATCTGTCGGAGCCCAAACCCTTTCCGTTGGCGTGGTACTCGTGTGGTGATCAGGAATGAAAAAAATAGTCCCATTGTAACCCTTGTATGTCATAAGAGGCGATTGAAATGGGTACCCAGCGTCTGGGGGTATAGATGGGCACCCTGCCCTTGGGAATTATATCAGGGGACCTCAAGGACTTGCTTTCTTAAGGTAAGAATGGGCATCATGACCCCGAGACACCCTTGTGATCTTTTTCTTTCCTATGGGGTTTACTGTCTTTGGTAAACACGGGTGACGCTCCCCCTGGTTACCCTAGCGATCCTTCTCTACTTTAGACCCTCCTTCTTGTCAACCAATTTTTTTCTTTTTTCAATTTCTTCACATCTAGACCACAGTTAAAAATTGTTTGGCGCAGCATTGCACATCTTGCTCTTGCGCCAATAACCTTTACATTCACTCACATTCCGTTGGCATGGTGTGGAATTCGGAGAGAGGCGGGTGCCAGCTCAGGTGTCCTCCTCGTCCCTTGATCGAGGTTCAAAATTATGAGGTCCGTCGCCAACAGCCCGTGTTGCTTCTGGTGCGAAGTTAATTTAACCAAACAAACAAACACGCAATATTTACCTTGTAAAAGTTGACGCATTTTTCATTTTTAGAATTTTGTTTATAATGTCTATCTAATATTTTTTTCTCTTCGTCAAATTTGACTGAAGCGCCACTTGTCATCATGCAATGCTCCCCTGATTTGATGTCTGATTAAATAGTCAATAAGTTCAAACTCTGAAGGCACGTAAGAGCAGGGTAAAACACTTTATTATATATCGCAGATTACGCAAGGTCACTCTCTTTCGAATCCTTCTTAACTCAGCAAATCCTTGGTTACACTCAAATAATAGCTTACCAAATAACTCATTCTAATTCAAGCATTTTTCCATTTAACTAGATTAGATTCCTATTATTCTGTTTATGGGTCACCTTCGCCTGTTATCAATATATACGTATTATTCGCTGTAATCTACAAAACTCTCAGTTTTTCTCGTTATATCCTCTATTTCCCTTCTGTTCCCAATTAATTTCTACATCACGAATACATTTATTTATAATTCAATTCACGGCTCTTCTTATCATCATCTAATTTACCCACTTACGTTTCGTTTGAAAAGTAAGTGGGTAAATTAGATGATGAAAAGTAAGAAATTAGATGATAAAAGAAGGAAAAGTAATTTTATGCGATTCAAAGCAAAAAGTCTCTGAAATTAGTGAAAAGAAACTCGCAAATAACTCAACTGGCAAATTGTGTGTTTAAATATAATACTTTTTGCACTTATATTCCCGCGGTTACAGCACTTAACATAGTAATCCAGATCTAATAGGTGCACCCGCATAAATAGGCCGCGGTAGCCTAGTGGTCAAGGTCGTGGACTCGCAGCTGGCGGTTTTCGTTCAGTCGTGGGTTCGATCCTTGGCCGCCAAAGACCCGCCGTGTAGCCGGGGCTGATGCACGTTAAATCTGTTCGGGGCCCAAAGTCCTCCCGTTGGCGTGGTGTGGATGTTAGGAGAGGGGAGTGCCAGCTCAGGTGTCGTCCTCGTCAATTGACCGTGGTTCAAAATTACGAGGTCCGTCGCCAATAGCCCTCGTGTTGCTTCTGGTGCGACGTTAATAAAAAACTAATTTTAACTAAGCACCCACATAAATATAAACATATTTAAAAAAATCCTTGAAAAATAAGTTGAGTATTTTCAAATGGAAATTATAAAGGATAACTACATTTTCAAATAATGTACGATTTTTAAATAACTATTAAATCAACAAGTATATAGAACCTGAAACAACTTTTCCTATGTATAGGGATTATTTTGTAAAAATTGGATATCAATTAGGAGACCAAAGCATTGATCAATTATGTTTCTTACTTGCTTGATTGATTGACGGATTAGTTTTCTGGTACAGTAGGCAACACAAATTCTACTAACCCCTTTAAAATATTATTATAATTCAAAAGATATTAAAATATTTCATCTGATAGAATGGTGGTTCTTAAATTTTTTTGTCTGACGACCCCTCTCCCATGTTAAAAAATTTCGAGCGATTGACTCCATACATAAGTATACATGAAATAAAAATCGTATTGTTTAATTTCTAATTTAATTTAAAAAAGTAATTTATAAATAACTTTAAATTTTAATTTATTCAATTTTTAATAAAAACTTTTGTTAAATTAAAATGAAATACTCATATATAAGTTTTATTATCTTTGAGAAAAAAAAATAATTTTATCTTGAAATATAAATAAAATAGCTTCCCTTTTATAATGATTGAAATAAATATCGATTTGAATCGAATAAAACAGTAAAGTTATACACTATATTGTTCTTGTGAAGCACACACTTATGACGTAACAGACACAATTGATTATACTAGAAAAGCGTTTTCTTACAAGTCGCAATAGCGTCGAAACTTATTCGCCCGTGTTGCGCAGGACGCTACGTATTATGCGTGCACAGTCATACGTTGATTCCGAAATATGCTGAAATGTCAATGCAAAACGCGACAATAATGCACTTGGAGATATTTTTCAATATGTAAATATGATTTACAGCTCAACTTGACCAGTATTACGATTTTATAACTGAGCTTCACAGAAAATGTAACGCATTAAACGCGATGAGAATACATTTCGACAAAGGTTTCTTTAAGTTCATGCGCTAAATTAAATCTTTGCGACTCCATTTGGGGGCGCGACCCACAGTTTAAGAAACGCTGATCTAGTAGAATGTTCTGAATACTTGTTTATTAGCTACTGTGTTTTTGAAAACTTTTTTGAAAAAAATATTGCGCTGTGAGTCTATATCGAATATATTCCAAAGGTGATTTCTATGGAACGCGTAATTATTACAAGTAAAAAAAATATATATATGTTCCAAATAAAATAACAAAAGTCAAAAGAAAAGTTATAATAAAATTTTTAAAAAAAATTCATGTTTAATAAGTCAAAAAATATGTACCAAACCGTTGATGCTATACAGTTACAGGATTCAACATTTTGTATCATCGTTTAAATTGAATTTGCGCAAAAGCTCGGGAGTTGTGATCATTTTGCTGAGGATTCGAGAACTTAGAATTTCCTCTCTTGACTTAGTTTTTTATCCGGTTGGAAATTATGTCTACGGTTGGGATGCTTCCTAAAATTTCAAAATATTTGCTCGAATACAAGTTTTCTTTGGTTCTTTTATTATTTGTTGAAAATATTGTTATTAATGTCTTTTAGGACAATCCAATCAATGCATTTTACATTGTTGACGATTTTGCGAGAGGATGAAGATGATAGTGAAGTCTTATTGGTTTCAAAAAGGTCATGCGAGAAAGTAAAGTCTATTGGCGCATGAGCCAAATATGGCTATGCTGCGCCAAATAAGAATTAACTGTGGTCTAGACGAGAAGAAATTGAAGAAAAGACAAATTGATTTACAAGAAGGAGGGTCGAAAATAGAGAAGGATCGCTAGGGTATACCGGGGGCACGTCACCCGTGTTTACCAAAGACGGTACACCCCATAGGGAAGAAAAAAGATCACTAGGGTACCTCGGAGTCATGATGCCCGTACTTACCTAAAGAAGGCAAGCCCCTGAGGTCCCCTGATATAATCCCCCAGGGGCAGGGTGCCCGGCTGTACCCCCAGACGCTGGGTACCCATTTGAGTCGCCTCTTATGACATGCATGAGCTACAGTGTGACTATTTTGTCATTCCCGGTCACCACACGGGTCCAGATCGTTGGAGCACTGGCTACATGGCAGGTTTTTAACGACCAAGGATCGAACCCGCGACTGAACGAAAACCGCCGGCCAAGAATCCGAAACCATGACCACTAGGCTACCGCTGTACATTCCAAAAAATTTGAGAGTATCCGGAATCCAAAACAGAATCATCTGGTAATGAAAGTGCGACTGTATGAAAATCTTACACAGTAATCAATGAATTTGGAGGTTTTATACTGTAATTTTTAATTGCAGATAGCACAAAACTGCTAAAGAACAGAATTAACAGACTTTTGTTTAACTGCGTTAAATCATTCTCTCGTCTAATTGTTGACAAATAGATCACATATTAATATGAATTTTTATCTTATATCCAAGGTTTAAAGAATTCCCGGTAATTTACAGGCATATTGGTAATTTCAGAGTTTTACCAAACTACTGGTAGTGGGAAAAATTCGGTAAATTTACCATCCCTAAACACACCCGTTTACGATCTTCACAAGCGATAAAGGTAATAAAGACTAGGAACAGGATATCATATCGCAATTTTGACAAATACATCTTGTAAAAAGTGCTATAAAAATCGTTACAAAAGCGATCGTAAGACATCTGCTTTGTTTGTATCGTGAAATATTTTTATCTTCTGAGCTGTGTGGTAAAAACAAAAAAGGAAATCTATTCATCATCAAAAAAAGCAGATAAAAAATTTTGTTGATCCAAGTAAACCAGTTTCGTCCAGTATTAATTTTACAACTGGTGGGTTCGAACGCCGACTTATTGCGTGACTATGACGCATGCAGTTACAGATATTTTTTGGAGTAAACTCCAATACCACAACTAAGATTTATTGCGGGGCCACGGTAGCCTAGTGGTCATGGTTTCAGACTCGTGGCCGGCGGTTTTCGTTCAGTCGCGGGTTCGATCCTTGGCCGCCGAAGTCCCGCCGTGTAGCCGGGGCTGATGAACGTTAAATTTGTTGGGGCCCAAAGTCCTCCCGTTGACGTGGTGTGGAAGTTAGGAGAGAGGGGTGCCAGCTCAGATGTCGTCCTCGTCACTTGACTTTGGTTCAAAATTACGATGTCCGTCGCCAATAGCCTTCGTGTTGCTTCTAGTGTGACGTTAATAAAGAAACTAAACTAAGATTTATTGCGATATATATATATATATATATATATTCATTTGCAGTTTTCTTTTGCGAACGTAAAATCCGTTGAGTCGTGGGCTGGAGTCAGGGATTAAATACATTAAATCTGTTAAGATTCTAAGTCTTCAATATGGTGTGGTGAGTAGGGTACCGGCTCATGTGTCGTCCTTGTCACTTGAGTGAAGTTCAAAATGAGGAGGCCCGTCGCAAACAGCCCTTGTGTTGTTTCTCAGCGCCACGTTAATGAACAATCAATCGAAACTAAAAGACTGATATATTTTAATTAGTTTTTTTGGTATTTTTATTCATAAATTAACCTCCAAAAGTTGCGGTACACCCAGTCTTTTGTGTTTAATAAAGAAAAAAAAATTCGAGATAAAAACCAACGTTTTTATATGGTGGCAAAGTTTATTAAAAAATTGACTTTTTCGGTTGATGAGACCACTTTCGTTTCTTCCAAGCAGATTCACACAGGTGGCCAATTTTCAGGACTTTTATTCTGGTGTGTAATGATGAATTGAGGTATCTTTTACGATGACAACTCGACGAGGCAGCAATGAAACTTAACCTATGAATCAGTGTAAAATTAGTTTAGGTGCCGTTTAACGGATGACAACACACAATGGTTACACCAATTTGCCTTAACAAAGTCAGGTAAAGTCCAACACACATATTTTACAACGTTTTTCTGAATTTCACTTGGTGTGTGTGTGTGTGTGTGTGTGTGAGTGTGTGTCATCAAATTTTCGATCGTTAATTTAACCAACTTCCCATCAAGCTAGAGCTTTGAAATTTTGGGAATCGTTCGTACTCGCCTAACAATGCAATATTTAGATGTTTGAGACAAGTTTTAACTAATATTTCAATAATTTTAATAAGTCAAAATATTATTTCCTCTCGGCGCTTTTAGGATTGAGGAAAAAATTTCTTTCCCCCTCTGGGAGCACCGGGCACTCCCCACACCGCATGAGGTATCGTAAACCTTTTGTACTCACAAAGGGGAGATACTATCTCCCCTTTATTATCTCCGAGATAGTAAGGGTTGCTGACTTTTAGTCAGTAATCATTCGCAAGAAAGAAAGTTTCCAATATTTGGCACCATGTCTTATCACAAGAATTTATTCTGAATTCTGGTTCCCATTCTTTTTTTAATAGAATGACTTACAAACTTTCAAATGCATGTTTTGATTTTATGAGTATTATGAATTTTTAATACTCTCACAAATGTCTCTTTTTAAGTAAATTTTAAAGTTAAAAATAACTAACAGTTTTAACTGATATTTCAATAATTTTATCTAATAAACTTTGCCACCATATAAAAACGTTGTTTTTAAAAACGTTGGTTTTTATATCGAATTATTACAACGTTTTTCTGAATTTCACTTGGTGTGTGTGTGTGTGTGTGAGTGTGTGTGTCAGCAAATTTTCGATCGTTAATTTAACCAACTTCCCATCAAGCTAGAGCTTTGAAATTTTGGGAATCGTTCGTACTCGCCTAACAATGCTATATTTAGACGTTTGCGACAAGTTTTAACTAATATTTCAATAATTTTAATAAGTCAAAATATTATTTCCTCTCGGCGCTTTTAGGATTGAGGAAAAAATTTCTTTCCCCCTCTGGGAGCACCGGGCACTCCCCACACCGCATGAGGTATCGTAAACCTTTTGTACTCACAAAGGGGAGATACTATCTCCCCTTTACTATCTCCGAGATAGTAAGGGTTGCTGACTTTTAGTCAGTAATCATTCGCAAGAAAGAAAGTTTCCAATAATTGGCGTCATGTCTTATCACAATAATTTTTTCTGAATTCTGGTTCCCATTCTTTTTTTAATAGAATGACTTACAAACTTTCAAATGCATGTTTTGATTTTATGAGTATTATGAATTTTTTAATACTCTCACAAATGTCTCTTTTTAAGTAAATTTTAAAGTTAAAAATAACTAACAGTTTTAACTAATATTTCAATAATTTTCTCTTATAAACTTTGCCACCATATAAAAACGTTGCTTTTAAAAACGTTGGTTTTTATATCGAATTATTTTTAAATATGATGAAGAGACAATTCTAAATCTTGTAACAGTAATGACGAAGGAACAAGAACTCTCTGAGTAAAGTTTATTAATTTCAACGTTTTTCTGAATTTCACTTGGTGTGTGTGTGTGAGTGTGTGTGTGTGTGTCATCAAATTTTCGATCGTTAATTTAACCAACTTCCCATCAAGCTAGAGCTTTGAAATTTTTGGAATCGTTCGTACTGGCCTAACAATGCAATGTTTAGACGTTTGCGAGAAGTTTTAACTAATATTTCAATAATTTTAATAAGTCAAAATATTCTTTCCTCTTGGCGCTTTTAGGATTGAGGAAAAAAATTCTTTCCCCCTCTGGGAACACCGGGCACTCCCCACACCACATGAGGCCTCGTAAAACTATTGTACTCACAAAGGGGAGATAGTAAGGGTTGCTGACTTTTAGACAGTAATCATTCGCAAGAAAGAAAGTTTCCAATATTTGGCACCATGTCTTATCACAATAATTTTTTCTGAATTCTGGTTCCCATTTTTTTTTAATAGAATGACTTACAAATTTTCAAATGCATGTTTTGATTTTATGAGTATTATGAATTTTTTAATACGCTCACAAATATCTCTTTTTTAGTAAATTTTAAAGTTAAAAATAACCAACAGTTTTAACTAATATTTCAATAATTTTCTTTTTTTTTTGCCACCATATAAAAACGTTGTTTTTAAAAACGTTGGTTTTTATATCGAATTATTTTATATTCCATTAGGGAGCGAGGATGCTATCTCGAGATAGGGTGGGCATGTGACCACTCGCTCCCGTAGCTAAAATGGAAGAGGCAGTAACTTTGCCTGATTTGATATTAAATGCAAGGATTCATTCAGATAAGTAGATTTAGATTATTAGATTCAGTAATATATTTATGGTTCCTTAGGTAATTTAGTTGGAGAAGAAAGGTCTATAAGAAATCTCTATAGTAATTTAGGCTGTGAGAGCCCCTGACAAAGCAAGTTTCAAGAGCGCGTGATTACATAAGTAAGAAGCTTAAATGCATTTCTACTAGAAAATTAAGATGAACTCCTTATTGTGGTAATTAAAGAATAGGGGGAAATAAAAAAAAATAATTTTAATTTAAGTGAAATCACTATATATATATATGTGTGTGTGTGTGTGTCTGTGTGTGTAAGAGAGAGAGTGTAATGATTCAACTAAAAAAATAATTTAATTTTCTAATAATCTCTACCTCCCAATAAAGAGTTCATTCCTGTTTCTTGATACCATTCCAAATTATCCTTTAATTTATGCGATCTGGTGCTCGTAAAATCTGCTGAATCACCTTTTCCCACTGTCGCAGACCTGTAAGGATGGTACTTACTAGATTATTCGGCTTCAGCCAAAGTCCCTGAAAGATCCCGCCATCCAATACCACATGATACATAGAAATTCCTTCATATAAATACGAAATAAGGTAAAATTTACTTCTTCGCTTCGGCCATAATGGCCGGAACTGCGCTGCCCATGTCCTCAAAATGTGTGTGCTGAAACTCGTGAAATATGACAAAGTTCATCATCTGTATCTCGCATCAAAAATATTGAACAGTCTTTAGTCAGAATTGATGTAATTATTACAGTATGATTTCTGGTATCCCTTCTATTCGCCCATTAGATTTAGTTCCAATATATTTTTCCACACACACAACACACACACACACACACACACATATATATATATATATATATATATATATATATATATATATATATATATAATATTTAATGATTTAACTTTAATTCAATAGCTTCTCTTAATAATAATTTATAATTTTCTATTCAATCTCATTCCCTAATTCAAAAGTAAAGAGTTCATTCTTATTCCTTGATCCCCTTCCAAATTATCTTTTTATTTATTAGATTACGAGCTCAAAAAACTGGTTAAATTCGCGTTCCCACGATTATAAATCTGTCAAAACAAGCCCTTCAGACTCCTTGTATATAATGATATTTCCCCAGAATCCCTAATCCTGTACCACGCGTTTCCATGACGTTTTTATAATTTTCCCCATTATATAATGGGATACTCTGAAAATTAGAGCACTTCTCATCGTCTCGAAATATAACATGTACTGTGGTTAAACCACTCACAAAAATTTCTTTTTTTCTTCGCCCGGCCGGCCTACTTTGCGCAGCGTCTTCATAATGAATAACAAATAAAATCACCTTCATGAAACTTGAATATGACTCGCATTCGTCATTGAGTAAAAATTGTTTTCAACTACAGCATGATTTAATGTCCTGAAGTAAATTCGTTACACACACACACACATATATAATTATATATATATATATATATATATATATATATATATATATAACATAATATCATCTTTCTCTTACATACAATTATTGAATGTAAGTCATGAAAATAACACAGTCGAGGCTCATTGCAGTTTCACGGAACTACTTTTATTTTAAGCGGAGAGAGAGACCATTTCCACTCCGCCGTTGGCTACAAACTATTGCATCACAAGAAAGCAAGAGAGGAATAAGAAAAGCGCGTTTTTAGTTGTGTTTTTGATTACATACGAGGGAAAATTCACTTGAAATGTCAGAAACACGTGGTATGGATGGAGGGATTCTGGGGGAATATCATAATAGACAGAGAATCTGAAGGGATTGTTTTGACAGATTTATAATCGAGGTAAAGCGGATTTAACCAGTTTTAAGAGCGCTTGGTCTAAATAAATAAAAGGATAATTTGGAAAGGGATCGGGAAATACGAATGAACATTATTTTTTACAGGAGAGAATGGGCAAATTTAGTAAATTAAATTATTTAAATGAGAAATTAATGGGAATTAAGTTAAATCATTACACACACACACACACATACATATATATATATATATATATATATATGAACTCAAATCTGCACAAGTAATTAAATTACTTCCATTATCATGAATATTTTCTTTCTCCGAATGTCTTGTGATATAAGTGTTTTTTCCTTAAATATTATGTAATATATATTTTTAACGGGGAAAAAAACATTCTTTTTTTTTACCAAATAACGATCTATAAACAAAATCTCCTACTAGCCTAATTTTTCACTTGACAGACAGTTATACCTCGTGAATAACCTTACTATATTATAAAAAAGGGGGTTGCATTTCCTTCGCATAATGCAATAACTGTCTAACGACGTATCATTACACTTTTTCCACATCTTACCGAAACAAAAAAAAAATGACCTTCACACCTGCAAAAAAGCCAGATAAAAACCCATATCACCCCTAAACGCACCTTTAGCAAACCATTACCACCATCAAAATTCAACCAAGCGCAAAAAAAAGAAGGGAAAAAAAGTCCTTATCGTGCACCACAAATCGCTTCACGTAATGGAACACTTTATATTTCAATTGCACACCCTTGCGCAAACCCAAGCACGGTTATAAAATCCAATTTGTTTGATGCTTTCTGAGTCTTGTGCAAAAGCTTAGCGCATTTCAAAACTTATTCTTCCCCTTCGAAAGACGCTCGACTGCGCCCTGTTTCAAAAATCCAACCAACCAGTAGATAAAGACAATCAATTCAGTCACCTATTTAAGAAGCAAACCCCGCCATGCCCATTTTTTTTTTTTATTATTGTTCTTAAATATCAAAAAGAATCTTGCGCAAAAAACGCTGATATTACGGAAGAGTCATTCTTGTATGTACCACACTAACCCTAAAAAGCGGATTTAAACGTTCCTCGATTCTTTCTCTTGTTATATTACGCTTAATATTTGGGACAATGGGTTCTAATTTTCAAGTATTTTATCAACGATGTCATCTACAGAAGTCAAGGACACGTTCTTTGAATGTTCCAGGTAAATAACCCGACGGTTGGGGGAAAAAAATTTTTTTTTTTCAGGTAGTACCTGGTATTTGGGTGCGGTTTGATGATTTTTTCATTCTTTTTTGAGGTGTTAGAGGGGTTGTTCGTTTGCATTTTATCATCGCCGGAAATCATTACGAGAACAGAGAGTTTCGTCAGCGTTTTCGTATCTGGAGTTTTGTTCTCGGAAGCAGTAAATTTTTTTGCCTCACAGGTTCGCAGTTCACTCTCTCCCTCTTTTTAATGAGCAGGTTAACATTGTGTTAATTATATGTTTTGAACGTCTGGTTCTGAGAGATAAACTTTTTGGCTTTCAAAGAAAGGGGCCATAGCCTTGAAATTTCCCACTAACAGTTCTATTGGATATTTGATGGGGAAGAGGAAAAAAATATTCGCAAACAAAGTCTAATGGATATATTTTGATGCAACTCTTCTAAGAATTTACAAGATATGGAGTTACTGAAGCTTACATCAGATATCAGATAGATATCACATATCCACATTTTTAACAATATACTCACAGCTTTCTAACTTATTTTTAAAAAAATATTTACACAAAACTTATAAAAACCTCAGTGTCTACCAGTTATTTTGAATTCCTAAACGTAATGTTTTTTCAGTCTTTAAGAAATATTTTAAAATATTTTAAAGACTGGAAAAATCAAAAGTGAATTCTCAAAATAGGCTTAAAAATATTTTTAAAAATTGGTGGAGAAGTGAAATTTCGCAGAAATCCTCATTATATTTTGCTCTTTCGGGTGTTCTTTTTAAATTCCTACTATTAGCTCACACTCTCAATCTATACATCTTGTTAAAATTTTCAATCGTTAATAAAATACTTTTTATTCATCCACTCAAGTTCAAATACATTTTTTTAAACTTGTAGTGGATGACACTTGATGTTAATACAGTTTTTTCAAATATTAATTCATTAATTAAATTAAAATTGGTGAAAACGGAGTTGAGCCTAACCGCTTGGAGCGATTTCAAAAATTGTCAAACTTGGCGATTTTTTTTTTGGCTGAATCTTAAGTCCGTGAAGCGGACAAGGGTAGCCACATTTGGCAAAATACCGCCAAATAATACCTATCGCCAAGGGTGATTGGGCTAAACTGCTTTCCAACCATTTAATTTACCGGATGAATTAAGAAACAAGTCAATGCTTCTACTATGTTATTTGTCTTGCAATGGCAAAAATGGTAGAGCGTCGGCGTAGAATCTTCATGCCTTCGGATCGAATCTAGTCAAAGCATAAAATTTTCTTATTTGATTTTCAAATAATTAATTTTAGTTTTATATGGGAGAAAAAAAAAATTCTCTTATATAAGATATTTAGCGGGATATAAATTTAGGAATAAATACCGCCAGTGACGAAGCTTGTAGATCGCTGGAAACAAATTTCTTTTGCCCCTCAATAGTGTGATTCTGTCATATGTATACACATATTTATATTAATTGTAATTATTTAATAAAAAGAACTAATATAAAAATTTTCTTTGTTAACCTACGTAGGAATTGACTTTAAATTTTTTTATATTACTTGTTTGCATTCAAATGTATAAAATAGTCTAAATTTGAATAGGAAGATAGAAATTCCATAGGATTAACATAACGTTCACGAAATCAAAATGGCTGATAGTTGGGATTTTTAATTGCGTTCATATAAATACAATCAGTATAAATTTTTCTGGAGAAAATTAGAGATTCCGTAAGAGATAAATATTACGTAAGCAAATTCTAAATGACTTGTAGATCGGTTATCCAATATTTATCCGCCCACTGGCGGATCATGAGTTTGATTCCAACAAAACCTCTCATCTGGAACAAAGGGATATTCTACATGTTAAGCCTAATTGGTTTTCTATGCACATATTTTTGTTCCATTAATAGACTAACAAAGAAATTTTATTCGGAAGCTATTAAATAGAATTAATTTTATCATTCTATTTCCTAGAAACACAAGGTGAGTCAAAAGTCACTAGACAATTTCAGATGTGAATAACTTTAGTGAAAATTAATTTTCTTAGCGGTGTCTGTGATTGGGGGGGGAGGGTGTCATTAGGATTTGAAAATCAACGTTTGAAATTTTAATTACATAAAAACACGCAACGTGCTTGTGAAAAATATACGTTGTTGCTATGCAAATAAAAGCCTCCTTCCAGGTCTATGATATTAGTCTTGGCTATGCATCTCGAGACCCAATAGTCTGTCAAATGTACTCCAAGAACTTCAAAACTTCACTTGACTCGTGGCGAGATCAATCTCGATCGCGTTGAGCATTGATAATAAACCAGAAACATCGAATTGACAGCCATTCTCGAGAACTAGGAATCACTCTTCACGTTCCCCTGTAATCTAGCTGCAGGACATTTTTTTTTTTCTTTTCTGGCAGTACCTAAGGATCTTGTTTTCTCCAACAACCTTTAAGCCATTGCCTAGTTCAAGAACACACCCATATGGTGACCGGGTGTGAAAGAATAGTCTCACTGTAGCACTTGCATATCGTAAGCAGCGACTAAAATGGGTGCCCAGTGTCTGGGTACCCTTTTTACCCCACCCAAACCTGCCCTTGAGGAATTAACCAGGGATCTGGTCCTCTAATGTTGGGGAACCTCAGGAGCTTGCCTTCTTTCGGTAAGTTTCGAGCATCATGACAGCGAGGCACCCTAGTGATCTTTCATATGGGGTTTACTGTCTTGAGTAAACTCTGGTGACCCTAGAGGTTTTTCTCTATTTTCAATCTTCCTTTTTGTCAACCAATTTTTATCTTTTTCAAACGCCTAGATTACAGCCATACCTTGTTTGGCGCAGCATAGCTACAATTGGCTCTTACACCTTTAAAATATTATCACTCACTCGCTCGCTCAAGAACAATATTCATCGACAAATAAGGAGGAAAAGTGAAAAATGTTAATGAAAGAGTCCATATTTGCGAACTTGGCAATAGTGCCCGTCTGAGAGATATTGTTTTCTGGTCCAAGTTCAAAAATATTTCCCAAAAGTGTACAATATCATGTGTGTAAAAAAACAACATTAAAAAATATAATTTAAAACTGTGTAATAGTTGTGTGTAAGATATAATAAGTTTTAATTGAAATACCAAATTTATTTACTATTGAAAACTATTTAATTTAGCATAAATTAATTTTAAAAATAACTTGATTTATTCTCCCCATCCTTCTCTGTTTGTTTTGAGTTCGATCACAAAACAAGTATAATTTTTTTAACCATGTTACTATTTTCTTTTTTAGACTGCTTAATTTCGGGACTATTCCCATAGTAAGTAAATAAATTATAAATAAATACAACCTCTCTCAATAAACCTGTACGGGCTCAGTCCTTATGCAGATATAGATGTGAAGAACAGGGTGCTAGCTCAAGTGTCGACCTCGTCATCTCACCATAGTTCAAAATACCCGTCGCTTATAGGTTGTGTTTAGAGAACTTATGAATCGGTGAGCAGAAAACAAACAGTTCTTCATCAATTAAAACAAAAACAAAAAAAAAAAAACCCGAATTGATATTGATTTAAAGTTATCTTTAACGGATACGTATTTACAGAATCAATAAAAACAAATTGTATCTGTATTTTAACTGTCCATAAATGGTAATACAAACAATTTAATTGCTTTGATGTTGAACACAAACAAAATATAAGACAGCTTCTCCATTGCAATATATTTGATCAGTTTAAACATAAATATATAAATGTCTATGGCAATTATAAATAATTTGTACTTTATTGATTTTGAACAGTGTCTGCTGCGTATAGATGTAATAAATCAACTTATAAAGCAATCATTTACCTAGAATATGACGTCATAAAAGTAAAAGAGAAAGGAAAAAAACTCAGCCAATGTAATAGTTGTTTATTTTGAACGGAATACATTCCATACATAGAAATACTACAGACACACGTGAGATTTCAATTTACTATGATCATGTGTGTGATTACACGTTCTGTCTGTAAAGCTGGTGGAAATTCTGTCTACGTTGTTTTTTTTTTTTTTACGAAAATAAATATGGACTTTGGCGACATACATCCAAATCATGATTCGAAAAAGACGTTTTCTAATATTTGATCAGGAAATTAATGTATTTACTCTGCAATATTTTCTGGAAAAAAATTATTAGATTTCGTCACTGATTTGCGTCTGAAATATATCTATGACGCATATTAAATCAGCAAATGGAAGTTTATTTTAAGGAGATAATTTCATGCAGAATTGTATATCCGTAATGTTCGAATGACCAAGTTTAAGGTACATTTGAAAAAAGAAAAATTGGTCGCACAAAAAAAATTTATTGCACTGCTAGTATTATTTTAACGATTGATTTTGTTCGCTTCTTATTTTCATGATTTCGAATGGAGTTATGCGATTCTATTTTTCATTCAGCCATACGTACCTCTTTAAAAAAAAATATTTCTTTTTATTAAACATATTATATATGGTTATTCAAAATGATCAATTATATTGCAAAATTCCATCATTTCAAAAATAAACGACACAGAAGATAGACTTCGTGTGTTCTTCGTGAAGCTATTTCACGAAAGCTGTTTTAGAAGCTTTCACGGAGCTACATCGTAGTTGGATCGGTCGCAATGGACAAGATGAGCTTGATATTACATAACTGGCCACCTGAAACAGGCCCATGCGATTTCTTCCTTTGGGGGGTTTGTAAAAAATAAAGGGTACGTGTCACCATTATCTACAAATTTATTTGAATTTAAACAACGGATTTCTGCTTTACGATCCGTTACCACTGACATTTTGCGACGCATTTGGTAGAAATTTACATGTAGATTTGGCATTATACATGTAACTAAAGGAAGCTGTAACGAGCACTTATACAAAAAAAAAAAAAAAAAAAAAAAATTCACTTGGCATTCATGTAATGTTTATCGATCTATGTTATTAATTTTTGAAAATATGGAATTTCGAAATCGGATGAATCTTTTTGAATAACCCTGTATTTATTCCAATTTTTTAAAAAGAAAATTAATAAAGTTATTAAAAAATCATGTACAACAGATTCAAAAAAAGAAATATCAGAGAAATACCAATCTCTCTCTATATATATAAATAATCGAAATACCACTGACTGACTCATCACGAGATCTCTAAGACTATACAATTGATTGACTTGAAATTTAGCATAGTTACTCATTTTGCGATGTAGACGCTCACTAAGAACGGATGTTACGGAAATGTAATTTTCATCCACTAATCTACTCTTATCCATCAGTTATGTAATTTTTGGCGACTTTATCACCTAAAATAAAATGACCGACGCCTAACGGGTTATATTTTTTAATATATATACTCTGCATTATCACCATTTAAGTTTACTTGGTGAGATTAACGCTTGCGAAATGGAAAAATACCAACTAATTTAATATTAAAATGCTGCTGGAGGATTGGCAAGATTTTGACGAAGGGGCTCTTTGTGTGAAATTTCGTGCATGTCGAAAATAGGAAACGTACAGATTTAGCGTATAAATAAATGAGTTTGGAATCCCATGATTAATGAAAGTGTAGTTTAGCTCCAAAACGTTGCGGGATTTTGAAAAATACTGAAATGGCTGCTTTTTACGGAGTAGCTCACACGCAAGACAATGTTCGTTTACTTGAGAACCTCGCTACATGCATGATCGAACTCAAGACGGTATGACATAGGTAAGACATTTTAGACGTCCCGACTTGCACGACTTTTTTTTAGGATTGCAGTAATTTGCAATCCTAAATGGTCAGAAATCAAAGATCTCTTGAGGCAAGGACAAAAATCTTATGATAGACAAGATGTCATTGCGAGGGTATTTCATTTGAAAGTTAAGCACATGATGAATCTTCTGACAAAAGGTTGTATCTTTGGTAATACTAGGTTTAGCATGTATACGGTGGAATGAATTTTATCCATATTATATATATATGGGGTGACTTTTTACTGAAACATTTTATTTTTTTCATATATTTGAAAGTCGTGGATAACCATTATGAAAGACAATCAATTTCTTAAAATTTTAAATTTAGATTATCATTATTGCTTAAAAATTGAAAAATTTCTTGATATTTTACGTATAGGTTCCAAAATATATTATCGACTGCCCAACGAAGCGGGCGGGTATCAGCTAGTTTAACATAATTGTGATTTCTCTAGTGCTTTTAATAGAAGAAAATGTCATCGGTTACAATGACTACATTAAAAGTTTTTCCAAATGAGAATCTTAAAAAAAAAAAAAAAAACTTTAAATATAGAAAAATATTCCAAGAAATAATATCCATTCATCAAATATCACGCAAGAAAATCAAAAGTTCTTTTTTATCACATCTGCTACAAAAATTTCCATTCAATAAACGACAATTATATTCTTATATAATAGCTTGTCGATAAAAAAAAAATCGTAATTTTCTTAATTTATTCTGATATGCAAAAAAACAAAACTTTCAATGCAAATTTACTTCGAATATACGGCAAAATAATATTATCACATGATATTCCTCATTGTTCTTGATGGTGTTTACGAAGATATTTTTGGTATCACGTGTTTTTCAATTTATAATGTTCTATTTTGTTTTGCACGTGAGTGGTCTTATAATTCTTCACGTGCAAATGATTTTCATCTTAAACACGAATAACTAAGATTAACAAGGTCATTTTAAATGTCCTGTATATTTGTTCTGAACAAAAAAAGGATTTTAGCTATGAAAATACGTGAGTCAATTATAAATATTTTAATACAGATGTTTCGCTTACATCATTAAGAATTTTTACGGAGAAACAATAACTCAAAAAATATTACTAATGCAGAATGAGAAACAGAGGCTACTTTTACTACGTTTTCTATTATTAAGGTTTGTTAACATGTTGTTGTTTTGAGAAAATGGCGTCAACAAAAATGCGTGGGGAGAAAATGAAGGATACACATGGTTAGAGGTTCAAAAGATTGACACTATAATACATTATGATCATAATTATTACATTAAGTTTGCTTTTGGAATATTTACATTGCTGAGAAAACAATTTAATAGTTTATCGCCTGCTTTTATTTTAAAATCTGAACATAATGTAACTGTCTACTTTAAAATTAATCGCATGCTCTTATTTTTAAATTTTATTTAATATTTATGGCAGAATTCTCTGTTTTTATCATTTTTTGTTAACATTAACAAAGATTTTAATACTTCAGAATGTTTCGCTTGTAAAAATGAAAATGCATTACGAATTTGAAGAAGCCATTCCCTTTTCTTGCTTGTAATTGTTTCTATGGAGCCTGGAGCTACTTTACGCTAACTAATATAAGTTTTGAATAATTATACTTCTTTGAGAACTGCAGAAAAAAAAAAACGATAGCATAAGTTAAAATGTAAATAGCAAAGCCAATTTCAAATTTTTTTATTACTCTAAATTAAAATCAAACAATAAACTTTTATTAATGTAATCAAATAAATACAGACAATCAAATAAAACTGTATTGATATTTTGTGAATTGATTTATCTAAATTTGTTTTTCTACGACTATTAACTTTTTTAAAAAAAAATTTCTTCCGTATACTGAAAAGTATTTTTTAATGTAACGAAAAGTATCGTTTTGAATTAATTCTTATTTGTTATACGACCTCCAAAAGAATTCCAACCCTATAAAATTCCTACACAGGGAGCTTTTTTCTTGAATAAAATATTTCATTTTCTGGAAAAGTTGCGAATATTTTCAAAGTTCCGAATTTTTTCAACACCGAAAAATTAATATTTTTACAGAATTTTTTTTTTTGTTGAAATACATTTGAAATTTATTTCTGCTAATAGGTGTATTAATTGAATCTTTATTTATATATATATAACACATGGATCAATAAGTTCCGAGACTAACCCAGAGATGGCGCTCGTAGTAAACCAGTAACCAGGTCTTTCTAGAGTACTAACCTTTGCTTGAAACGTGTCAAAATTTT
>BMAW01109658.1:0-17194 GCA_019974015.1 Nephila pilipes | reverse complement strand
GTTATTTTCAAATATTACAAAAATGCTATACATAAATTAATTCTTTGATCGGTTTAATAATAATAATACAAGCGAAAAATCAGAAACAAAATTACAAAGATAAATGGAAAGAATCTTTTAATATTAACTTTTGCAAGAAAATAAAAACTGTTCCGTGCAAAGTTTTGCAAAAAACAAGTTTTAACTCCAAAGGAGTTAATTTTTTTTAAAAAAAATAATATTTAAATTATTTAAATAAATATTAGAATTAAAACAAAAGATAATGTGACAATAGAATAGAAATTTGATATTCGATTGATTGGATACGGATTGATCAGAAAAGACATTCAAAAAAACACTTCATTTAGAAAAGTGCCCGGATGATCTTTATGTCGGTTATTAAAACAATAATCCCCCGTGGAGCTAAAAATTTCGATAAATAGGCTATATTTTTAAACGAAATTCAAATAATGCTAAATTTTCAATACAAGTTTATGTTAAAAACAATGTAGACAAAATATATTTACAATTTTGATACGGCAATCAATCTTAATTGAAAAATTTAAGAAAAATGTTGCCGAATTTAATTAAAATTGTGTGGATCTGACAACAGCAGCGGTCTTTCTTATTTAACTGGAAAATAATATAAACTAGACGCGACATGACAAATTTTACCGTTGTCATCAAGAAAGTTCATTAGAAAACTTAAAAATAGGTTTTGCGTCTGATAAAATTAGTCTATGTTTCGAATTCATCTAGAAGTAGACCTTGTGACAAACTGATGTAATCATCTTAATTTAATATTATTACATGCAGATCGTCCTGTAAATAGAGTGTAAGTGTTGTAAATTCCCAAGAAATCTTTAAAAAAATAACCCATGAAGTATCTCGTAATATTTTTTATTCGTGTTATATAAAAGTAGAAAAAAATTTCCTCATCAACTGTCATTAATAATTCATTATAAATGTATTATATTAGCATATATGAATAAAATAACTTGTTTTAAATTTATTTCCACTTATCGATTATTATACATAGTCCCAAACCTAGAATTGAATATATATTATTCCAAATATTTTTCATTTTGTATTGTAATTCTTTGATGGCTTTCAACCTACATTACATTCTTTGAAGAGAATCTCAATTTTTTTTGAACTGTTTGTTTAGTTTGTATTATTATATTAACACTTTAAAGAAAAATTTATCTTGATAGTCTGCTATTTGAAACTCAACAAGAGTTTAAGAACTAGTAAAGACGCAAGCGATTTTTCTTTTACGGTGATCACATCGAATACTAGGAAAGCGAGAATTAGAACCATTATCATAAGTAAGAAGACGGAAACGTATGGAAGCGGTTAGAACTGTAAAACTGCTACAAGGTTTCAGCAATTGTTCTATGCCAGAATAGGTTATTAAAGTCTTGTACTATTGCCTTTCTTTCCTAGCTGTATTTATAATAAATTGTGAGTTTACAGTCATTGTGTTTACTTCGTTAAGGGGACACGGCACCTTTTGACCAATTTTTTTTTATTTAAGTGTTTAAACTTATCCTTTGTGTATATTATTAACAGTTACTATTAATCAAAGTAATTTTACCATGAAAAAAAGAGTTTAATTTGATAAAAATTAAATTTTTTAAAAAATTTCTACGATTTTAAAATTTCTTCTTCTTTCAGAATTATCATTATTTTGACACCATTATTTTTTCAGGCTCATAAGAGTATATGTAACAACTTTAGGGATCGATTTTGCAATAAACAAATTAGTTTTTGAGAAGAAAAAAAATTAAAAAGCATACATCTATGGAAAATAGGTAAAAAAAACATGATTTCTGCTACATTTTCTATTATAATATTTTTTCTATTCAAAAGATTGAAAAATGGATCCCTAATTTTACCACGCACATTATAACAAACAAACGCACCAACATTCAAGTTTTTAAATAAATATCTGTTAAAGTTTTGTAGTCTTAAAGACCATGGTTTCATGAAAAATCCCAAACTGAGAAAACGCTATTTTAAGAATAATAATCAATAAAAAAATATCAAAACAATGTTTAATTTTTGTACTAATTTGTCAATATAATGTATAGATATATACCTTTAAAATAAAGTATAATACAGTTCAATTTGAAAGCATTTAACAAAAATATAAGCTTTTATAAAAAGTTTGTCTAAGCCCGAAATTCCGAAAAATTTGAAAATCTTCATCTGATTGCTCTTTGAAAGAAACATATATTAAATATATTTAAAAATAAATGAAATATATAAGATAAATAAAGTAAAAGTATATGAAATGTACAATGGAAAATTTAAAATATTTTGTAAAATTTATTTTGCTACTTAATTTCAATATCTAATATAAAATAAAGTAAAACATGTTTAATCTAAATTGTACAATTTTTTCAATCAGATCGTTTCAAAACTTCGCGCAGTTATACCAGAGGTATCAAGGTACATTTTGAGCTAAAAATTGAAAAATCGATATTTTCATCGATTTTCGGCATTTGAAAGGTGCCAAGTCCCCTTAAATCATTGAATAAATTTTCTACTCTTTTTACTTGGAAGCATTCTTTTCTTATTTACCATTCTAAACAAATTTGTTCTAAATTAAATATGTCCGTTGAGAAAGTTACAGATAAATAACATACAAAAACCTTAAATAAAAGCTGAAATAGATTAATCTTTTGGGATAATATTTTTCAATTTTCCATATTTTTATACATTACCATTTTCACAACAGATAATCGGAATTTGTAGTTTTTTTTATTTAGAGTGCTTTTTTTATTCTGTGACATTTAATTACTCTAAAACACAGAAGAAAAAAAAGACAACAAAAAGTGTTTCCACCGACTTCATGATATTTTCAATTCCAATTCATTATGCATAAAGGAAACTCAATTCTACGATGCCATTACACTACCAACAAAAAGCGAGCAGTAGGGTGAAAAAAATCACAATGCAATCAAACCCATCTTCTTGCTTGATAAATTTATCACGACAAGTTAGTCTAATTAACAACTCTTTTCACAAAAAAACGTCAAAGCTTTGTACGCTAAATCAAAGAATTAAGAAAAAAAGTTTTTTACATGCTCTGTTTCTCTTGAATTAAGATAAAAAAAAAAAAAGAGTTTACGATGTGGAACGGTTACATTACAAAAAAATAAGAAAAAAAATGAAAGAAAAATCGCAACAGAACTGATATTAAGAAATCTTGTAATAAAACGGCCTTTTGAATAATCATTTTCAAAGTCGTTATTTGCTTCGAGCAAAAGAGATAATGGAAACAATAGTGGTTTCTCTTTTTCTTTTTCTCCTTTCTCGCACGTGCAGAAAAAGATCGCCTGTTCATAAAAATTAACTTCTATGAGATTTAGAACCCGATAATTTGCATTAGGTAACAAATTCCGATAATGTTTTAATTTTGAGCATTTTTTTTTTCTACATTAGTTTCTTATATCGAATCAAACTGGTTTAAAATTTTATGAGATAATTTGGATTGTACTTGCAGCGTTTGAAATAAAATGCAAGAAAAATAAATTTATTTGTAAAACACTTCTGAATTGATTTTTAACTTTTGAAGGAAAAAAAACTTTTTATTCATTTATTTTTGTAGAATTTTTTTTTTTTTTTTTTTTTGTATAAAATGAAATTTATTTTTAAAAAATACTTTATTTATTTAAATAATTGTAGCAACGATAATATAAAAAAAAATCGTTTGTATCATAATACAAATTAATCAAAATTATTCCTTTAATTTTAAGAAGCATTTTTTGTTATATTTTAATCCATTATTGGTCAATGTGATAAGCCTTTGCAATTTTCTCAAATTTTTTTTATTAAATGCATTTATAATACAATAACTAAAGCTAATTAAATAATTATAAAGTAATTAAACAAAGTTATGATAATCAATTAATTACAAAAAATATTTTATAAACTCTTAAAATAAACATTGTCGTATGACCAGAAGTGTTAAATATCACCTGTAGCCTCGAAAAAAAAAGGTTAGTTTAAAAAGTTGTGTTTACATCTCTTTGGCTATAATGGGTTAAGCCAATAAGAGGTTTCTTTGGTCAACTAATGGTCAAATGATCGCTTTTTAGGTTTTAATTAAAATTGTTAAATTCAAGGATTTCGTTATTCTTGAACTTAATGTATGATTTTTCCGATAACATAGGGCTATTTAAATGTTCATTTTCTATCTCCCTTCTTTCGTTGGTGATGACCGCGATAGCCTAGAGCAGGGCTTCTTAAACTATGGGTCGCGACCCCAGATGGGGTCGCGTAGCAAAATTCTGCGGTCGCGAGAGATTTTAATGTCAAATATTTATATATACCATTTTATAACATCACTAGAGTTGGCGGAATACAGTGGACTTGCAGCGTCTAGACACGCGCATTTGTTGAAGGTTTTGAGCTATCTCCACCGCCAGCAGTAAACGATCGCTATTATTATACTGTGGCTATACATTGTTAGTGCGTTTGTCGGTATCATACATGTGGAATAAACCACTGACTTCCCACTCTGACCGTCACCTCTAAATATCACACACAATCAAAGGGAGGAATGCGCGCGCGTACACACGGGCAACCTGCAGCTAAACAATGATTCATGTATGGGGTCGTCAAGGTTTGTATGGGGTCGTCAAGAAACTCGCAATCATAAATGGGGTCGTGAATGACAAAAGTTTAAGAAGCCCTGGCCTAGAGGTTATGGTCGCGAATTCGCGGCCTACGTTATTTCTGCCGAATCAAACCCTGCTTCCTTCAAAGATCCGCCATGTAGCGGGGTTGATGCACATTGAATCTGTCGAGGTCCCAAGTTCATCCAATGGCGTTGTGTGGAAGTTTGGAAAGAGAGACATCAACTTGAAAGCCCTTCCCATCATTAGACCGAAGTTCACAATTATGAAGAACGTCGCTTCTAACCGTTGTGTTGTTTCTGTAGTTGATTGGTTTTAAGAACATCGCATTACAAGCAACACGAGGGCTATTGGCGACGGACGTCGTAATTCTGAACGTCGGTCAAGAGACGAGAACAACACCTGAGCTGGCATCTCCCTCTTCTAGCTTCCACACCACGCCAAAGGGAGTGCTTTGAGCCACGACAGATTTGAAGTGCATCTGCCTCAGCTACACAGCGGGTCTTCAGTGGCATCAGGGTTCGAACCTACGACTCGACCTCGTGTCATTTATCCTGTTATGCGTCTTGTTTCTGCAAGAAAATTCCTACAGTTGGTTAGTTTTTTCTTTTTTTTAAAATTCCTGTCATGTACATTTTCTTTACTCTGTAAACACATCGTAAACTTTATTTACTTTTGATTTCGAAACTACGTAATATCTTATGTTCTTTTGTCAATTAAATGCTGAGTGCGGGGGTGATTTTCTCCCGGGGGACAGGTTTGTTAGCTCTAAACCCTTTGGGAAAGCTCTATCCTCTTGGGTATTCTACCTATAGGCGACGTTAATAAAACCAAACCAAAAAATCTGTTTGTAAGAGCATTATTGTCGCATATATAAGCCATTTTATTAAGCAATTTTAAATTAATGGAATTGCTAATTATTTCCTCAAATTCTTCTATTTACTTATATGTTATGAAGTACTTATGAAAGAGTATAGAACGAGAGTTAAATTTAAATTTGTTTATTTTTCCCTGCCTCATTTTCTAAAGTATTTCTTTGTCCACACGCGGATTATAAAACTGACTAGAATTATATCAAGTCGTAATTTTATTTACATCAATACATTACCAAAATGTAAAAAGAAATCAAACCATATTTTATCGGCATGCGTTACTAATATATGGAGAAGTCCCTTTGTCACGTAAATTAACCCAAACTTACACGCGCGCCAAACCTTCTGTATCCGCTTATTTATCGTCCATATTTAACATTTTCACGCAAACGATAAGGAAATTTCTTTCAATTACAAAGAGGAAAAGAAGCAGATATTTTTAAAGATAATTCTAATTCTTATTAAAAAGATAAAAGACAAAAAAAGAATAAGAAGAGAGGGAAATACCAGACATTCCTATTTGGGAATAAACGAAATAAAGCGCATTTGGGAGGTAATATTTACAAAGCACGCACTGAACCCATTGCATCTTTTTTAAGAGGAGCTATTTGTATGAAATATTCTTCCTGGAAAGTGAAAGGTTGCATACTAAACGTCACGAAGTTTTGAAAGGAGTTTCAAAACGAAGTTCGAATTTCCTTTCGTTTTTTTTTTTTTTTTTTTTCCTTCTTTTTTGATTTGCTCAAAACGCATTTTAGAAAAGGGAACGCGTGACCCCATTATATTATTCCAAAGAAACCTGAGACATTATTTGAGCATCGACATGATTTAAAAATCACCGGTTTTCGCAAAAAAATTTGGAAAGCGATGTCAAAAAATCGTGATAAAAGCATTTTAGAGAGTAATTTTGGGTGATTATTTTGCCCACTTTACATATTTGAAAATGGGGACTACACACGGGACGTTCACGAAATTTCCCTTGACCCGGAATTGAACCTGGATTTGCCTGAACTGCGTTAAAATATTCTAATCGTTTGAAAACCGATTTTTTTTCCAACATTCGTTATAGGCTCTAGTTTTCGCACTTGGCGATTTTCAAACACTGAGAGACTCTATCAATTATTGATAACCACTATCAATTGTTCTTTCAATTTGTTAACAATTCTCTCAATATATCAAAAGTTTCCTTAAAATATCGATGGATTGCTCAAAATATTGATAATTCTCTCAAAATATCGATGAATTTCTCACAATATCGATGAACTGTTCATAATATCGATAATTCTCTCAATATATCGAACATTCCCTTAAAATATCGATTACTCTCTCAAAACATTGACAAGTATTTCAATATCAAAAGTTCTCTCAATATATTGATAACTATTTCAATATATCGATAATTGTAGTAACATATCGGTAGCTCTCTTTCTCAGTATATCTTTTGTTGTTTTATTAACTTCGCACATAGAAGCAACACGAGAGCTATTGGTGATGGACCTCGTAATTTCGAACTATGGTCAAATGACGAGGACGAAACAGAACTACTTATAACTTTCACTCCAAGCCAACGTCGAAACCTTGAGATCGACAAATTGTTCAATATGTCAACAGTAATTCTTATCAAAAAGATAAGAAAAAAGAACAGAAAATTAAATCCTATTTATGGAATAACGCGAAAGTATCGCTTGTTTTCCTGGTCAGACATTACCAACAGATTACTTTTTATTATCCTTATTTTTTCCTGAATCGGACACTTCTATCGATTATTTTCCCAGATCAGACATTATTATCGATATTTTAATGGATTAGACATCACTATTGATTCCTTTACCGTTCTAAACACCATCGCATTTGTTTTGAATAAAAGAATACTATTTGTAATCCGCAATTACCGTTAGTATTATCAACAATTATATCGATAATACAATTAGGTTCGATTCTAAATAATATTGGTGATGGTTGAGATAGTAGTTGTTAGTAAACGTATTAAAAACTCTACAACACATATCGTACATGTGTTTTCTCAGACGGTACTTTTAACACGTTTTTTTTTTTCTAATTTTAATAACATAAAATAATATTCTGCTCGATACGGGGTGTTCTTGAATTCATGGATTAAACTTTAAAACAAAATAAAATAAAGAAGCGTTTTTTTGTGTCGGAATGTGAGAACAGAAATGAAAACTTTGGGCGGTAACACAAGAAATTCTGAGGAAATTGGAAAAACACTTGTTGTCTGTAATGATAATTAAAGTAAGTATACTCAAATGTGTGCCACCATCAACAATGATACAGCAAGTGACTGGCGTATCCTTTTGAAAATGCTATATATTTCACAAACAGTTGCAACAGCGAATGTTGTTGTTTTTTTTCAATAAGGTCATCATCAAAGTGAATTGGATTCTATCATAAATATTGACTTTGAGGGGATTCTTTAAGGAAAAAAAATCGTTATTTGATAAATCGGGTGATCGTGCTGACCAAGATACAGATCCACCTTGCCCAATTCATTTAAGGACAAAAGGCATAGAGGCAATCACGTAGATTATTGTTGAAATGGACTGGAGCCCTGTTATGCTAAAACCACAAGGCATTCCGAATGGCGACTGGAACATTATCATGTAATTCAGGTATAACCTCTTTTAGAAAGATGCGATATATCGTGCCATTGAGTCTATGTGGCAGCAAGTATGGGCTAATAAGGAAACCATTCACAACACATGCCCACACATTAACAGAAAATCGCTCCAGGAAAAATATGGACGCGTAACACGTGGGTTGGAGATAGCCCACACATGGAAATTCATTCATGGAAATTTTTTGTATCATTCTTAGGAAGACTTTCACTCCTAACGTAAATAAAAAACATTTCTTTACTTCCTCTGCGTTTTTTGTTTTTCCACCAACATTTGCTTTCTATGACCTAACATTGATGTACTAAAAATGCTTTTTTATGTGTAGGATACCTTGCTTAAAACTTGACCCATTAGTTCAAAGACACTTAATTTTCCATTCATACTCAGATTTTGATTGTAAGCTCAATTTATTGAATGAAAATCAAGGCAATCAAAAATTTGACAGTACGTAATAAATATATGAGATTAGACCATCGATAAATTTAACAATAAGTCAATAATATTACATGATTCAAAGCTATTTATTTAACTAATAGTATATTGTTGCTATTGATATACGGTAATAATATACCATAAGTCTATCTACTTATTGGTGACATATTACTATTATCAATAGTATTTTAATAATCTCTCTCTCTCTGTGTGTATATAATATGTGTGTGTATGTGTGTGTATACAGAGAGAGAGAGTGACTCATTACATTCGATAGTCGAGAAAAACAATGGCATTGATTGTTTTCCGATAGCCTAGTATATATTGAACGAAACCGGAGTGGAGGTTAGGCTAATTTTTCAGAAATTGCATGTTGTATATTTTCGAATGCTGTTGATTTTCTGAACAGCCTTTATTTAATGGGTTTTCTTCTACTCACATTGTAACTAGTCTGGGTCAAAACTTTAAAAGCTTTTTTTTCCTCACATTTTAAAGCGCTTAATTGAGCTGAAATTTTCAAAAAAAAAAAACGATTGTTTTGGATGACAATAAGATAATTTAAATATAATTACTAAAAATTAATCAATTAAAGCTCATTATTTAGAGAATTAAATTTTACTCATAATTTCAATTGTTTACAATTGTTTGAATATTGAAACCAGCAAATTACACTAGGACCTCGTAAAATTTTAAGGTATAAAAAAAATTATCTAACGCAAAGTGTGAAGTTTGAAAGAAAACTCATTTTTAAAAAAACTCGTTTTTTTACAGGAGTTATTTTTGGTCATATATTCTAGAGTTGTACTCATAATACTGCCATAGGTACGCGCAACGTGAATTAGACAAGAAAGGTTTTTCGTACAGGTGTGAAATTCAACTTCTATAAGAAATACACATGAAATTTTTATATCTGACACTGGTAACTTATAGAGATTATCAATAAAGAAATTCTTGATAATTTCGGAAAGTTATATCAAATAGATCATAATGCCACAATTTAAAGTTAAAAGAAGGGGAATGCTCACATTTTACCGATTTTTCTTAAAATTCAACTGACACGACCAGCGATTTCCTGTATAGATACGCATTTACTCTGCAAGATACTCAATTCATTTCACTTCATGACAGAGATGCGCAGATGATTTTAAGTAGCGCTACCTTATGTCAAACGTATTCTTTGCTCCATTGAAGCGAAAGGTTCCTTCCTGCGAACAAAATAGAATGAAGAGGGAAAACTCTTAGCCTCTTTCTACACCAAAAATTCCACAGGAAATGCACTTAACAGAACCCGAGAACCGTATCTACTTTCCCACAAGAAAACGGTAAAAAGGATTTCCCTTCTAGACCTGCGGAAAAAGTCGATTTTACGGTTACAGGGATAACTGTTCACTGGGTTTCACTTTTAAACTATATCTGCAGGTCGACTTTCACCAGCATTGTATTAATAAAATTCAAAATTTCTGCAACTTGTGTTTCGAATCATAAAATGACACGTAATAGTTCTTAGACCAGTATGAACCATAAAAAAGAATGTTATTTATTCATTGTATATGCCTTTCGAAATTTTTTTTGTTTTGTTTTATTTAAACATTTGGTTAAAAAAAAACTATTTCGAACAAATAATCAAGTAACAGAACAATTGATAAATTGAACTGATTAAAAAGAAATATTACAAATAAACCAAAAAAATATTAATATAAAATATAAGTGCAATTACTTGAAATTATTTTTAAAAATAAATAATCATCTGCATACGAATCAAACACACACAAATATATATATATATCAAAATAAAAGAGTTCATTCTTATTTTCTGATTCAATTCCAAACTATCCTTTAATTTATGCGATCCCCGCTCATAAAATCTGTCGAATCAACTTTACTGTAATCATAAATCTGCCGGGAATAATTCCCTTTTAGATTGAATGACGTCATGGAAATCCCTCAGAATCTCTTCATATCATACCACGTGATCTGGAGTTGTAATCGAGATTGCGGAGCTGCGTCTCTTGCATTCTCCGTTTTAATAATGTATACTTGTTGCCTCTATCTCTCTCTCAGCAAAAATGAATAAGCAATCAGAAGTGAAAAAGTTAATTTCAACCCGGAATTATTAATGCATGTTTACACATCTATTATGGAGTGTTTCACACACACACACACACACACATATATATGGTAGGTGCTTAATTTTGAATTGATCCCAGGGATTTATTTAATCTTGATATTACTTTCAAATATATTAAAATAAGTTAAATAATTTTAAGATACTTTCAAGGTTAGACGAAACAGTGCGCAACGTTCGTGTGCAACTTACACTGCAATTGTCATTTGAAGAAAAGGAGTCCGTTAGGCGGTAGCTAGAAGATTCTAAGGAGAATTTCCTAATTTTTGTTTTTCAGTATTTAACTGAGGCTGGAAAAAACGACAGGTAATCAAAGATTCACGTGACTCAAAAGTGAAGGTAGATTTACGCTTGAAAAGAATTACATTAAGTGTAATTATTTTAAGAAGAGGAGAAGATAAATTGTATCTGTCGTACACGCGCACACACACACACACACACACACATATATATATATATATATATGAATGTATGTGTGTGTATACCAAGAAAAAATCACTATCTCTATACAAAGAAAAATGTAGAATTTTGATTTAATATTTATTTGTCAAGTGTTAAAAAGAAAAACACTTTGGAAATAAATAAATGACAGCCAGTGAAACTATTAATGCCTCGAGCAAAAAGAATTATTTTCAGATCACATTTATTAATCTCATGACTTCGTAAAAAAATTAAATATTAGTTTTGTAATGAATCATTTCAGTTTAACACGCAAGCCAGCCACAAAAAAAAACAAAAACATTTATTTCTGTATTCTTTCGTCTCTTCACTTCTAGTGAATTCGGAAATGTTATGGTAATCTTATAGAAGTTCTACTTTCCTCCTAAAATCTAGATTATTGCTCTATTTGATTCCAATAAAATGCACTCAAGAATAAAAAATAAAGAAGATTTTTGGGAAACCACTTTTTTTCCCTCCGATTTTTGAAAAAAATATTTTTAAATAATTTTTTAAAGATATGAGAATCCAAAAAAAAAAAAAAACCGAATGATTAAAATAGATATTTAAATATTTTTCAAAAAATGAAAGAAAAATGTAACCCAACGAAAACCTTAATAATTATTTGCTCTTTCGGATGCGTTTTATTACATTCAAATAACAATTAATTAAGAATTAAGAAGGAAAATAGAGATTCAATATCGTTGATATTTACTTTCCGGATTCAAAATGGCGTGCAGAAAGGAGAATTAAGAATTTACGTAAAAATAAGCAATCGTCTGCTCCCTAATTATACTTCAATTCAAATTGCATGTCAAAACTTACAAAAAACAATTCGAATAAACTTCTATTTGCCTCGTAAAGTAAAATAATCCCTTGCCCAATGAAAAACTACTGAAACTAAATACAATTTTTTGGTAACATTAATTTCTAAAAGAAATATGTTAATAATAGTAAGCGATAATAGTGTATGAAATGGAATCTATAATTGAGTATAAAATCTTCTGGATAAGCAAATTTCGAAACATCGAAAAAGAGAATGTAAATTCCATTTTTAGTCAGATTCATTTTGAAGAAAAATTAATAAGTAAAAATATTAACAAGATCAAATATGTTTCGCTGTTTCACAGTATGTTTTGAATCGTAATTTCGTAAATCACATGTAGGTTTCATTGAAAATGCGCATTAAGCTTTCCGTTGTTAACAGATTTTCAATAATTAGGCCATGAATTTTCCACAAGTATCGAAAAATATGGAATCGAATAGAATAAATAAAACACATGTCCATCAAGATAAGTAATTTCTTACGAAGAAACTTTTTCCTGTTTGGGAAGTTAAAGTAAGGATTATTCAGATCACATAGTAATAGATGTAGGGATCGTTTTGTATTTTATATGAAGACTAATTGTCCAGTAGAGAATATCCTTATTTCTTCGGAACAGGGGAAATACCGATCTAAACAGATTTAGAAACAGTGCGATCGAATAAATTAAAAACTTAGCAGATATTGTATCAAGAAATAAAGATGAACACATTACTATGATAGTTAAAATGTAGGATAAATTAAATTAAATTTCAGTGAAATCATTACATTTATAACTTACAATGGCTCTCAAAATTGAGTACACCCCCTTCATCTTCCTTTTTAAAGGCATAAAATAATATTATTCAATATTAATCAAAGTTTAATATTTATAAGAACAATAAAATGCATATTATAAAACGTGTTAGATTAAGAAACAAAATTGGAGATCGATAATATTTTAATTAACATATTTTTTAAGTTGAAGTAGCAGATTTTTAAGTCACAAAATGGAGAATAAATCCGATATATTTATTCTTAAAAAATACTAAAGAACATAAATTAATATCTCGTTGTATATCTTTTTGCAATTAACACATCTTCCAAACAATGCGTAATGATTTCAAAACGTTTGTGTTGTTTTACTGGATATTTTTGTCCATTTTTTTTTTTTTTTTTTTTGTAATACTGTTTGCAAGTTCTCTTTGTTCCTATTGTTATAACCTTTTAACAAATTTTTCTAACTGAGATTACACATTTTCTATAACAATGTAATCGAAAAATTGAGGTGATGTATGTATGCAATTGCATTTTACACTCTCGATTGTACAAGAATCATAACTTAACAATTTTAACTGAATTTTACTTTCGTTATCTTGTTGAAACATAAAACGCGACCTCTCTCTTTGGCCTTATTACTGGGCACTTCGTTTTAAATTATTCTTTATTATATTAAATTATTTCATTATATCCATGACTCTATCAACAAAAACTGATTTTCCCACTCCTTTTACAGGCATACAACCCCATACAAGAACCAAACTACTCCCATACTTGACAGGGTTCATGGTTTTTGGGGAATGTAGTTTTGAGAGTTAGGCTTCCGCCAAACATACCCTCACTTCCAAAAATATTCGGTTAGTTTTCATCATTGAATGTTACGTTATTCCAGAAATATTGAGCCATTCGAGTGTGATTTTTAGTAAATATAATCATTTTTTTTTTCTCGATTTGTTTTGGAAATGAAAGGTTCTAGCCATTACAATTTCAATCACAGAATGACATTCGAATTCACATCCTCTATACAAACATTCGATCTATTGCTGCAGAAGAAGATGAAGCAATTTTTACAATTGTCTTCTTCGGATTTTTCTTGTTTTGCGAATAGGTTTCTCTGGATCGTCCGGAAGAAGGACTCTTTTTGTTTCTTTTCCACATTGATTTGCAATTTACATAAATTTTTTTACACTTCTGGATAATGTTTCGTATCCAGCCATGATTATGTTGAACTCTTTCTTTTTTTGTCACGTCACTCTGAAATTTTAGAGAATTTTCAGAATAGCAATTTTCCGAATTTCAATATTAGTTTCAGTCCTGGAGAATACTTTCTCCTCCTGGAAATCAAATATTAGTATATTAAAGAAGAAAAAAAACTCTTACACAGATCCATCACACATAAAAGGTACCTAATCACAATTTTTATAGGATGTATAATCAATTTTCTGATATTGAAATTTTAAAATCTAACGTAAAAATTTTGTTAGTTAAAATATTATCGATTCTTCAATTTGTTTTAAAAATCTAACACATTTTTTAAAACGTTTTTCTGAATTTCACTTGGTGTGTGTGTGTGTGTGTGTCATCAAATTTTCGATCGTTAATTTAACCAACTTCCCATCAAGCTAGAAATCTGAAACCTTGGGAATCGTTCTCACTAGCCTAACAATACGATATTTGGACATTTGCGACAAGTTTTAGCTAGTATTTTCTTCAATAATGCAGTTTATCCCAACCACTTGGCGCGATTTCAAAAATTGGCATCAAACTTGGCGATTTTTTTTGTTTGGCTGAACGTTAAGTCCGTAAAACGGACCAGGGTAGCCACATTTGGCAAAATACTGCCAAATAATTCTTGTCGCCAAGAGTGATTGGGTTAAACTGCATTCCAACCATTTAATTTACCGAATTAATTAATTAATTTTAGTTACTTTTAACGTTTTTATGTATTTCACTTGGTTCGTGTTTCTGTGTGTGTGTGTGTCATCAAATTTTCTATCGTTAAATTAACCAACTTCCCATCAAGCTAGAGTTCTGAAATTTCGGGAACCGTTCTTACTTGCCTAACAATGCAATATTTAGATATTTGCGACCAGTTTTAACTAATATTTCAATAATCTTTCTTAATAAATTTTGCCACTATATAAAAACGTTGTTTTTAAAAACGTTGGTTTTTATCTCGAATTATGTAATATGTACTGTATTGTTCCTATAAATATTAAACTTAAGTGAGTATTTAATAACATTGTTTTTAATTCTTTCAAAAACAGAGTTAGAGCTGCGTGTTCAATTTTGCAGCCATTGTAAATATTCAATTTCGCAATTAGAAAAACGGAATAATTAAATAATATAAATTTTTATAAAATATACAAATACTAATACATAAAATGAGACATTTTAAAGTAGTAAATTCGCATAAAATTTTAAAAATTTTAAGCGAAACAAAAATTTCTCAAAATACGACTAAGACGATATAAATTTATACTTAAAAAAATGTAAGTATTTGAACGCATAATTTTTTTTTTTCGTCTTTTTCTTTAGTTTAGAATAACTGAAATCCCCAAAGACGCTTTCAGAGTGAAAGTTAAAGTGATTTTTTTTTTCAATGAACATCAGAAGCACAGAAATCGCATTAATGGAATACATTATGTTGCATCATAGAAAGCGAAAAAGATAATTAATCCTTCCGCAATGCATGTTCTCATTTTCAAGTTATTTAGATCAGTTCTTTGGCAGCAGGTGGCATTAACAGCGATAGTTTTAATTCACATCCCCCCATGTAAATTTGATTGGTAACTTCTTTAAAAAATTAAAATAAAATTTCTTAGAATAACCTTAAATTAAATTCAAGTTATATTTTATTACATATTAGTTAATTAAAATATCGGATCACAATAATTAATTTCGATTTTTTTTTTCGTATATTTCCCTCAAAAACTGAAAGACTCTTGAAGGATTTGTAATCTTATTTATTAAAATTTCTTCAGAATTTAAATTTGTGCTTGCTATTCTCTTGTGATAAACATGAAAAAAAAATTCTAATGAAAAATTATTTAGACAAAACACAGAAGAAAAACACACCCTATTACTAATAGATTTGCTTCTAACAGAGAAATAATACAAATACATCAACAAAAATTAATCATCTCAAAAAATAAAATATCGGATAGATCGTTTTATGCAATATCACAACTAAAATTGCGAAAAATTTTAAAATGTGGATCGGTTAATTTAATTTTTACAAGTGCGATACATACTAACGGAAATAAGATATGTATTCATATATAATATTCTAATGATAAATTTTGCATAACCTGTACACTTAATCTTCTAGAATTCATTTGCCCAATGCGCAGTAATTCTCAAAATAGTTAACATGATTGGAGCAAAACACTAGTGTAGCCAATTCACTGAAAGTCTTCAACCTGGGTGGGAGTAGACTTTACGACACAAAACACATGACATTTGAAACAACTATAAAAAAACAATAAATTCTGTTGATTTTAAAGAAAATTATTCACCTAAATGTCTTAAAGAACAAATCTTGTGCTAAAGAGGCTGAGCTAAGCTCATT
The DNA here is from genome assembly GCA_019974015.1 of Nephila pilipes. Lineage (NCBI taxonomy): Eukaryota > Metazoa > Arthropoda > Arachnida > Araneae > Nephilidae > Nephila > Nephila pilipes. The sequence goes on along the minus strand of BMAW01109658.1, from coordinate 913 downwards.
AATTTAAAATATCGTAGCTACGCTTTCAAAATTTACTAACAATTTTAAAATATGTTTGCTGCCTGGGTTTTTAGTAATGAACTAAATTTTCAAAAATACGTCATATAATAAATTTCTCTTAAATTTTTACACTGATTCAAAATAAAACATATATAAAATTAAATATTTCATTTATCCATCGATTGATGTCATGTAATCAGGAACCGTTAGGGGCGACTTGAAAACGTGAATTTAAATTCCTTTTTGTGAATCTAACATCGTGACATACCCATTTAACTCAAGATATTTTAATTACTTTTTAATTGACCATACTGCATGTTTTAAAATACTTCAATGGTAATATTGATTTCTACTATTAGCCAACCAAAGAGGGCTCAGAATAAATAATAAAATAAATTAAAACAAACTATTTTTAATGCTGCAAAGAAAATAGTTCCTCGGCAGTTCTGTTCTCTCACCCACTGTATAGAAACACTCTACCAATCAAATTTATTAAAATTAAAGCAAACGATTATTTATTGAATTGGATATATTTTATGTTAAATGTAATCATTGTTACGTAAAATGAAAACAAAACAAACCTTCAAATATTGAACTTCCTTCTTAATACCTACTTCATTGAGGCAACTATAATTCAAACTGGAAAGTCCAATGTGAATCGGTCAAATTTGAATTAGATCAAACGTCATGTATTTAAGACTTGGTATTCTTGAAAAAGTTGTCAGGATGATATCGAGGTTCTAATGAAACAAAAGCCCCTTTAGTAGTCAAAACTTAAAATTTTTTGATCAAAAGGATTTTAACATGCCGATCCGTAATATAAATATTGTTTTAATAGCGCATTTCAGTTTTATTTTGTATTTTCGCAATACTGAACCCAAAATGGAGTACGTAACTGAACGAAGGCTAACAA